>JAASFV010000693.1:0-16657 GCA_023334015.1 Globisporangium paddicum
AGCAACTGAAAGCCAGCGTCCCCATTTCAATATTTGAGCGTTCCCATTTCGAGAGATTGCATCAGTTCATTCGTAGTAGGTTTTTCTGTGTGCTTGAGGCCAATGGATACTTTCACACTTGAGCTGGCTCACATTTCTTTATCTGAAATCCTCATGAACCTGCATCATAGACACATTTTGTAGTTGACAGTCGTGTTTGGTGCCCTGGTCGTAACCGAAGATATAATAGTGTGCGAATCTTTGCTTCATATATTGGTGCTGCCATATTAATGCGTTGAAGTATTTCCAAGCTTTCGTTGTGGCATTGATACCATAAAGGAGAAACAGCGTGGCCACCCTGATAGAGCAAAGCGTTATGATAGAAACCCTCGGCTCATTTAGCCGATCAGATTAGCAAAGTATTTTTTCATTCATAACGATTTTCTTGAAACAAAGTACATGCTTTCTTTTTAAAGCAAACACGTACTTTTCTGAAATCTGGTCCTCTGGAGCAGTTGGCCACCCTCTTGCATCCTGAGCGCATCACACTGGATATCAGCAACCCAAACACATCAAAAACCAGAGACCTATCACCCCTTACTTTTGTACGATGTCTCCTTGCCATTCCTTCATTCCTAAGCTCGTCAAGCCAAGCCTCGCCAACCCCAAACCTGCCACGCCAGCCTTACCGCCACCATGATCTGAGGTCTCGCCCTCCTCGCGACCGCCGCCTCAACGCTCGCTGCGACGGCCACGAGCCAGTTCATCTGCGGTATTCCGCTTGTCAACATCAATGTCCAGGGTGACGATATCGTGATCAACCCGAAGAAGTCGGGCGACGACTACGACTGCTGTAACCAGTGCGCCAAGCAGCCGGGCTGTGTGGCCTTCGTGGCGGGCGGCTTGCCCACAGACCAGATCTACCGGCTGCTGCGCAAGGTCTAATCGCTCGAGAAGACCCAGACGTACCTCGTGACCAAGGGCTACGTGTACAACACGATCTTCGTCAAGGGCCGTGAGGCACTGGACTGGGGCAAGTGCGGTGGCACGCGCGGCGGCTTCCAGGGCTGCACCAGCGGCTTCTACTGCCAGCCATGGGAGCCCAACTACTACCAGTGCATCACCAAGCCTGCGCAGTGCAAGGCCGAGACTAACGTCGACTACTACGGCAACGACATCAAGGAGGTCGCGGGCCTCAACCCCAGCGCGTGCTGCGACGAGTGGATCAAGACCCCTGGGTGCGACACGTACACGTTCATCAACGACACACTGGACAGCCCGCAGTGTTACCTCAAGAAGCAGGCGTACGACCGCCAGACCAAGGTCGGCGCCATCTCGGGCCTCGTCACCAAGCAGGAAGCGCAAGCGATCCACTTGCTACTCGGATTTTTTTGTTATAACCTGCTAATCCACTTTGTTCGCGTCGAATGACCTCTGTGAGTCCACCTTGCCATCGGAGCACTGGAAGGGCGAACAATACGAGGGCTAATGACCATCTCAGAATTGGAATACAATAAATACATGATCATCAAACCGAAAGTGGCTAACTGTTTGGAGATTATTGTGACTGTGAAGCCTTCCTCCAGGCGAGCAGTTTCGCTCCATGCTTCATCAACGGCACGAGCGCCTGGAAATAGATCTTCTCCTCGCCCAGTGGGTTTGAATACCCTCCGCTGCAGCATTCATAAAGCTGGGGCGTTTGCTTCGCCACGAGACCTGAGCATGAACAGTGGGAACCCAGGCGGTGGTGGAGCCACCTCCAACATGTTCAGCCCTCGCATGAGCGTGGGCTCCAACACGCGCGAGAGCAGCAACTACAACCGGTATCACCTGCCGAGCAGCGGCAGCCGCACGCCGCGCGTCTTCCCGCCGGACATTGGCTCGATCCCGCTGAGCCCGTCCAAGCTCGAGAGCCCCATGTTTCGCGAGCGCGTTAACACACTCATGCACCAGGGAGATTCGTACGCTAAGCGGCTCGACTTTGAGCGCCGCCGCTCCCATGAACTCGACGCCTGTCTCGCGCGGCTGCGTGATCTTCACTTTGAGACGCGCAAGCGGCTCTGCAACACGACCAACGCGCAGCTCTGCGCGGCGACGAGCGAGGTCAAGTCTATCCGCACGCTTGAGAATCGCCTCGACAAGGTGCTTACACGCTACAACGAAGTGGTACGTACTTGTAGAGCTATCTTGAAGGCATTCAAGGTTGGCTGGAGGCTTACCAAGTGTAATGCATACATATATACTGAAGTGCAACGCGAACAAGAAGCTCCGCGACGAGATCCAGTCGCTGCGGCGCGAGAAGGTGCAGCAGCAGCATATCCACGAGAAGCTCGAGCGCGAGACCCACCAGAAGCAGAGCGAGATCGCCAAGGTCACGAGCGCGACGCAGGGCGCCTTTGACGCCCGCGATCGCGCCAACCGGCAGGCCGAGGCCATCCGGGTGCAGCTCGCCGAGGATGGCGACGAGTTTGAGAACGGCTGGGTCGAGAAGAAAGTGCAGCTTGAGCAGGACCGCGCCAACATTCGCGACATCCCGAGGCTGCGCACGCCAAAGAGCCCCGGTGGCCGGGCGATCCCAGCGCCTCTGGGTCGTCCTGGGAGCTTACCAAGTGCGCATGGTGGTGTTCCTGGCTCCGGCATCCCAGGCGGCTTCAAGCTGCTCTCGACCCCAGACGTGAAGCTCCGCGACGAGACACAGAAGAATGTGTGGCTGCTGAACGAGAAGGAGAGCGACCTGCGCCGCCAAAGCGAACGGCTCAAGTCGGTCGAGGACGGTCTGACCAAGATTAAGAAGAAGACGGGCATGAGCGATGCCGATGAGCTCGCCAAGGCGCTCATCTCGGCCGAGGAGAAGAACTTTTCGCTTTTCAACATGATCAACGAGCTCAATACGGAAATGGAGGCGCTCGAGATTGAGAACAACGCACTCGAGGAGCTCATCGAGCAGTGCAAAGGCTCGGGGCACAACAGCGACTCGTACCGCCAGGAGCTCAAGCAGCACCTGGAGGACCAGATCGACAAGTCCAAGCAGAAGGTCGCGTTCTTTGAGCTGCGCCATGGCGAGTCGGCCGAGGCTATGGAGACCATGAAGAACGGCGCAACCAACATCTTCCACAAGGTCGGTCATAGCGATGAGGCCTTTGCGCAGCAGCTCATCTCCCACGGTGTGACCGACGTGACCATGACCAAGCTCCTGGGCATCATCGAGCAGCGCATCGGCGAGCTCGTAGATATCCACAACATCGCCACGAACGCGCCCATGAGTCCGCTCAAGAACGTCGAGAGCCTCGACGGCGCGTCCCACCTCAAGGCTCCAAAGAAAGGCGGAGGGGCCAACGCCTCAGCCGCATTAGCGCACAATAATAATAGTGGCAGCCATGGTGGAGCTAATGGCACTGGAGGTATGCCGCTGCGTCCGACGCCACCGGCCGCCGACGACTTTGGCGACTCGGACAACGATGAGCAGGACGACGTCGTGCGGCCTTGCAAGATCTCCGAGATCCAGGAGAAGACCGCTGCAGCCGTGGGTCGACGAAAAGAAAAGCAGACCCGCACCAAGCGGTAAGATACAAGCCACTAGCCACACATACATATCTAATTCGACAATTTCATCAGAACCATTTCCCACCAATTCCTGACAATTTCAAGATTTCCATAAACCATTTTCCAACCTACCTTAATTGGTATGTATTCTTATCTGGAAATTAATGCTCTCAGCCATCCGAATACTTAGTTGTATTCTTCAGTGGCGTTCTGGATGTTGAACTCCACGAGCAACTTGTTGTAGTAGTCGATCACGTGGTGGTTGTACGCGCGCTTGGCCTGGTACTCGCCCGCCATGAACGACCGCTTGAAGCCTGTGATAAGGATGCGGCGCAGCTCGTGGGGCGAGAGCTCAAACGCATCGACCGCGAGCCGCACCTCCTTGAACATGTTGGTGTGCGAGACCGTGCAGTTGTCGGTGCAGAGACTCACTGCGAGCTTGTTATCGATCATCTGGCGGATCGGGTGCCTCGACAGGTCCTGGTTCATGTGCGGCACGGTCTGCAGGTTGCTCGAGAGGCATACCTCGATGCACGTGCGCGTGTTGCCAATGTACTGCACGAGGTCGTGGCAGTAGTCCTTCTTCTGCTGCTCCGACAGGTTCTTCTCGATCTCGCCGTGGTGGAAGAGGTGGTAGCCGTGGCCGATGCGCTCGGCGTGCAGGTCCGTGATGGCCTCAAAGATGCTCTCGGGTCCGTAACCCTCACCGGCGTGCACGGTCTTGTGCATAAACTTCTTGTGCGCAAAGTCAAAGGCCTCCTTGTGGTCATGTGCCGGGTACCCGCGCTCAGCGCCGGCAATGTCAAGCGCCACGATCGGGATCCCAAAGCGCTGCTTGGTCTCGTAGGCCTGCGTAATGAGCGCCATGGACGCGAGCCCGTACAGTCGGTGGGCGTCCTCGCAGTGGTGTACATCGCAAAATTGCTTGTAGTACGGTGAGAACTCGGCCGTGAAGAACCGCATGGCGCACACGATGATTCCGTAGGCGAACGGCGGGGCCACGCCGCTCTGCACGTCCTCGTCGCGTTCGTTGCACTCCTTAGTCGCGCGTGCGAGTCCACGGTCCACACTCAGTAGCACATCTTCAAGCGAGAGCTCACCAGGGGTCGCGTTGAGCTGCGGCGCGAAGCGCGTCTCAAAGTACCGCACGCCGAGCGCGTACTGGTCGGTCGCGAGCTCGTAGGCGACACGCTCGAGCGCGCTGGCCTTGCGCAGCACGGCGCTTGCATACGCAAAGCAGACAAGGTACTCCTCCAAGCTGCTGTACGTCTCCTTGAAGACGCACGAGTTGAGCTCTTGGCGGTCGTAGGTCGGTAGCGTCACGCCCTGCTCCTGCGCGAGCTCGATGAGCGTCTCGGGCCGCAGGCATCCGTCCAGGTGGCAGTGCAGGTCCGTCTTGGGCACCTTGCGCAGGAACGCGTCCGGGTACCGTGGGTTCGCTGGGAACTGCCGCTTCTCGGGGGCTGCTGCTGGTGAAGAGGACGGAGAGGCCATGGCGATGGAGCTGCTGGCTTGGGCGCGAATGGCTGAATGAGAATGTGAAAGGCAAAGTTCAACTTACCTTCGCGCAACATTCTCAGATGTGAAAGAAGTGCGAGAGTGAAGGTCCGGATGTTCTTCACGCAACATTTATCCGAAATCTATGGCTTGGAACAACATTTAACATCTGTTGAGTTTCATACCCACATTTTGTCCTCATGTTAAAATTGGATTCCTGAACAGACTTTAAATCAATGAATGGGAATTGAACGTTTGATGTTTATTGACAGATCCAATTACTATCAAGTATCGCGATGAGAATTATACGCCTATGCCTTAGTGGTGCGTGGTGCATTAGCAGCCTGGGCGAACGGTTGGCGCTGGCGTCAATGGGGCCACAGTCGATGGCGTGCCTGGGCTCAAAGGCGAGACCGTCGAGGGCGTAGGGGTCGAGCCTGGGGTCGAGGGCGTGGCTGGCGTCGATGACGGAGTGCCTGGCGTCTGCGTCGTCGAAGCTGGAGTGCTTGATGGCGTCGTTGGCGTCTTGGTGGTCGGGGCCGGGGTGCTCGGGGTCTGCGTCGTCGGAGTTGGAGTCGTTGGCGTCTTGGTGGTAGGAGCCGGAGTCGGTGCTGGAGTCGCCTTGCACACGAGGGCCTGTCCGGAGCACACCTGATCGTTCGTGGCGCACGTGTCGAGGTCCTTGACGCAGAGCATCCAGCACGTCGTGGCGCGGTGGGAGCTGGCGGAGCAGCTGCAGCTCGAGGCGCAGAGCGCGTCGTCGCCGTCGTGGTTGCGGTTGCAGACAACGGAGCAGCCCTCGCTCGGAGCCGCCGCACCGGCCTTGGTGGAGCAGTCCTTGAACGAACACTCCGGGGTCGCGGACGCCACGAGCTTGCGGCCCGGCGCGCAGCCAATCGTCATCGCGTCCACGCCCGCGTCCTGGCGCAGGAAGCGCGCCGTGGCATTCGCGTGTTGCTCGAACGTCATGTGCGAGAGCATGCGGTGGTACGACGGCAGCAGCGTCATCTTGCCGAACCAGGAGCGCAGCAGACGCTCTGAGGCCACCAGCGGCGTGTTGGCCGTCGTCGGCATCTGCATGCCGTGGGTCACGGCCGGCAGGGGGTCCGAGGTCTTGACCCACTTGTTGAAGCCCGTGCCGACCATGATGGTCACCTCGTCGGCCTTGAGCACGGGGCGCACGCGCTTATGGTCGTGGGTCTCGATCACGAGACCGGAGTCCGCGGCGCTCGCGCCGGCAGTCACGGCCTCGAGACTCTTGTCGGCCTTGACCTTGTAGAACGCTGGCGTCGGGAAGACGATGAACATGCCGTCGTCCTCGTGGAGCGGCAGCGACAGGTCATCCGCGGCGCTGCTGAGCTGACGACCAGCCGTCTGGGGCGCCTCGTAGGCGTGGAAGTGGTCGAGACGCACAGCCTCGCCAAAGAGCTTGCGCGTGGACACCGTCTTCGCATACCCGTCCGTGGTCGTGAACGTCGTGGCGTCCAGCGAGTCGGCGAGCGAGGCCACGGCGCGCTCGAGGATGCCCGTAAAGGCGCTGTAGACCTGGGTGTAGCCTGGGCACGCAGCCTCGGTGGCGGCGAGCGCGTTCGTGTCCACATTCTGGCCCGAGCTCGTGCTGATCGTGTAGCGCTTGACGCCGCCCGAGAGCTCCTTGTGGAGCAGGAACTGGGCGTTCGCGTCCTTGGCCGCCACGGTGCAGGCCGCGGCATCGGCCAGGTACAGCTCGCGCGTGGCGGCGTACGCCGGGATGTTCTTGAGTGTGATGATGCCGTCCTTCTTGAGCGCATCGAGTACGAGCGACGGCGTGTTGCCCGAGGTGAGCGTCGCGTAGTCGAACGACGGCACGTCGAAGGCCGGGGCCTGGTCAGCCTGGACCGTGAGCGCGGCGAGCGCGAGGCTGAGCACGAGCTTGGAGACCTGGAGGACCATCTGGAGCTGGTGACTGGAGCTGGTGGTGGTGGGAAGCGGGTACTCTGGAGCTGGGAAGTTGGGAAGTGAGAGAGGCTGGCGACTTGAGCTGGTCGGGTCTCAATGGATCAATGGATCCTCTGAGCTGGGATCAGCAGACTGCTGGGCATCTGGGCGGAGAGCCATCGATCGCCTCCTCGTTTGAAGCCCTGAGTGCCACTCTGAGGTTCGATATTGTTGATTTGGGGTTTCGAAGTTTGGTGAATTCGAATTCGTGCAGGGGGCTCTCTGATTAATTTCTAATCGGCCGAACGTTTTTCAGATGCAAGAGAACTCGGTAGTAGGTCAAGAGGCATGATACGAATGGTGTTGGAGCTAGCTGGGGGTTGAGGAGAAACCGAGTACTCTGGTACTGGAGATTGGTGTTGATACCTGGAGGGCTGTCTCCATTGTACTGACTGGTTTGGGTGGAGCCAATTGTTGATGTGGCCCCAGCGTGGAGACGAATCTCAGGTGGCACGTACAGTAGAACCTAGAAGGGACTTATGGCATCCAAGTAGAGGTTGTAAAAGGGGTATTGCGAATAAACATGTTTGTAATACTTGTCCAAGTGCCTTTATATTTGCCTTTTATGTACCTCACATAACAACATTGAAAGCAAAGTAGAGCAGTATGTGATGTATACAAGGAGATGTCTGTATTGTTGAATGGTGAATTTCGGACGTGTTTCTTTGGAGTGGCAGGTTGGTTGATTGATTGGATGACGATTTCGCCACAATAACACGCGACGGGTCAAGCTTGCGATTTCGCCAAACAGACTCGTTTGGTTCTGCGATGCTGCAGTACACTGACGCGATAACTCGAGTCGAGGGCGGCTCCAAGCACCAAGGTTTTCAGTTCATGCGTGATGGATTCGCTCGAATGTCACGGTGGAACCTCAAAGGAGGCGTCCCTCTTTTCACTGGGCTGCGAGCGAGAAATCATCTTTGAGACCGTTTTGTCAATTTTGACTTCCGGTCTATTTCTGCCAATTACTTTGTGTTGGCAGAAACATGGGTTTGAATTCAAAATTCATTTTTTAGGGCCCGTTTGGAACCACGCAATATCGCAATAAGTGGGGTCGAAATCACTCTAGGACGGTATCGCATTTTCATTCAAATGTGTTTCCCAAACTGGAACACTAGAGAACTTTGCACCTTTTCAAGTCCCGTTATGGAGCTCCTCAACTCTGTTTTCAACAAGCAGGTTCCCATCGCAGAATGGAAAACTCCGTCCTAGAAACCTATTATATAGAATACGTAAAATAGTATACATTTTTGATAGTGCATAAGGATGGCCGTAACGAGGGTATCGCACTTATAATATGACTGTGGTGGCATTTTTGAGTAGCTGAGGAAGACACATGTGCGCTGCAACACCGTTACCGCTGGCGACAAGCTGTGGCATCTCTCATTCTTGAATCTGCCTGTAAAACATACTATTTGAAGCCAAGCAGCGCACAGCTACAAGAATGTGGCACCATTTATGATCCAAACACGCCCAACGTAATTACAATTTCAAGCGAAAATGACATTACCGACATGTAAATTCTACACGTTCGAGGGTCGTTTCAAAACCCGTCGTGAAAACACCCTACCTAACATGTAATTTTACACGTTTGGCATAAACATATCTAACGCAGTTTTTACTGGAAATAAGGAGCATTCTTTTTTAAATCTAGCGATTTCATTAGTTGGTTCTATAAATTTATGACAAATGTGGGTTCTAAGAATGTTTAAATAAAGTAGTATTATCAATTTCGGCCAAATTTGCCGAAGTGGAGCGATTGGGCTCAAATCAACACCAGCAATAAAGTGATATGATTAGTCTAAATTGAGCCAAATATTCTTATTATAGCCAATTAGAAGCTCGTTAAGACTGCTTGACGTGTTTCTGGTCAAGAATTGACGCCAAAGGAAACAGAGGAGGTGGCAACGGTAGCATGAACACCGAGACAGTCTACCGCTGCTTACAAAGGTACTACGACATCGGTTCCTCCAGAATACACCTTGGCCACATCTACAAAAATCGCACGCACGATTCGCAATTCCCATTGCCTTCAGCCGCGCTCCCGTCGGCCATTGCTCTGTCAGTTCGTTTTGCGAGCGAAAGCCGAATAGAGGCTGCTCGTCGCGGGCGAACTGTGTACTGCGAGACACACGCGCGACCTGCGCTCATTTGCTTACTTGCTCACTTTGTGGCCGCTGGATTCACTCCTTCGCCCAACACTGGCTCGCCCTCGAGCCCAGGCGCGCCATCGACAGTTGCCCCGACCTCGCCAGCGCCAGTTGTTCGCCCAGGCTGCTAAGTAGCAGCACCAACCGCATGGTCGTGGCGAAGTCGAACAATCCCTATCACGATGAGAGCGAGCGATTTTACCTGGCAATAGACACTTTGAAGTACTTTTTTGGGGAGTCTGAGCACGAATGTCCGATAACCTGTTTCTACTAAGTACGGATTCTCTAATTGCATAGAAAGCATTTCTACCAATCACAGCCTCCACTTTCATTCGATTAGCAGAAATTCACTAAGTACGAATCGGTATGCGCAAACGTCATCCACCATTTCCGCCAATCAGATTGAAGAAAGATTGTGATTGGTAAAAACACCAGCACCTACAATTGCCTTGGTTCCAGAGGCGAATTGTAGATCCGAAAAAGTTTTTTTTTCAAATCTACAATTCCTTACAAACGCCAAGTCAGGTGTAGATGCCATCGATCTGATTGGCTGAAAAAATGTCCCTATCGATCTGATTGGCTGAAAAGGTTACGTGAGCTTGTCCCATTACGAAACGAAGCAGCTCACGACACAAGATCGCCACGAACACGAGGCCCACCGTCCCGAGACACAAGCCAACGAGCACCCACCCGCCCATCGAGACCCACCCTCGCTCACATCTGCCATGACGTCGTCCGTAGGCGCCCGCGTGCTGGCGGAGGTCTACCGCCTGCACCACGTGCCGCTGCCCGCCATCACGCTGCAGGAGCTGCTCAAGCGCGGCCCACGCGCCTCCCCTGCAGTCCTCGCCAAGCTCCAGGAAGACCCGTCGAGCCTGGCGCAGTGGAAGGAGGCCAACTCACCGCTCATCATCACGTCGGCGCAGCTGCTGCACCGCGAGGTGCCGATCCGCCTCGCGCGCCGCATCGTGGACCTCGAGAACCTCCCGGATGAGCTCCCGGACGCGCCGTCGATCCTCAAGCTGCGTGAGAAGCTACTCGCGTCCTTCGACGAGCTCATTAGCTTCCCGCTACCACGCAGTCTCGAGGGCGAGCGTGCGTTCATGGATATCCACCGCCGGCTGCGCACCGACCACGCGACGATGCACGCCGAGGTCGCGGACGCGATCCACCAACTCCAGTACGAGCCGCAGGGGCTCAGCGCGTCGCTCGACAACTTCTACAACTCGCGCATCGGCATCCGCACGCTCGTGGATCAGCACCTTGCGGCTCAGGAGCCCGTCGCGGGCTTCACGGGCATCGTTGCAGACGAGTGCTCGCCCGTGCAGATCGCGCAGTCCGTGATCGACAAGGTTAAGCCCGGCTGGCAGCAAGAGAGCCTCGCCAGCGGCAAGCAGCTCCCGGAATTCCACATATCTGGGGACGTGAATGCTGTCTACAGATACATCCCGCGGCACATTGAGCTCATCCTGTCCGAGGTGATCAAGAATGCCGTGGTTAACAGCTTGGCGGCGTCCTCGTCCACGCCGCCGCCCGTGTCGATCCTGGTCGCCGGCGGCTCGCACGGCGTGTGCATCAAGGTGTCGGACCTGGGCGGCGGCATGACGCGCAAGCAGGCGAATGCGCTCTTCTCGTACCGCCAGGCGGCCGTGAGTGCGACCGCCAGCAGCAGCGGCAAGAGCCACTACGACCCCGTGGCCGCGGCGCTCGAGCGACGCGCCAGCGGCATGGACTTTGTTGACTCGTTCGGGCTGCGCATTGCGTCGCTGCACGCAAAGTATTTTGGCGGCGACCTGTCGCTCATGCCCATGGAGGGCCACGGCGTGGACGCGTATATTTACATGAACTGCCTCACGGGCGCCTCCGAGGTCAAGTAGACCGACCACCATCAAGAGCTCAAGGCCCAAGCAAGTTCGCCTCCGGTGCAATGGTAACCCAGAATTGAAGCTCCATAGTGTGCATTACCTCCGTTTCGTCAACTAGTCTGTGAGGTGCTGTTAGACTGAAAATAGAGGTTCTCCTGGTGGTTGATAGCTGTTCGCAGGCGACTCACTACAGTGCGAGAATATCGGCAGCCGATGGAGAGCGTACCGTTCCGCGTGATTGACGCAAACGCGCTCACGATGGAGCGCCAAGGTGGCTGGAGCCAGGCTCGTACAGGGCGATCGTGGGTCCCCGGAGCGGTGGACCATAGCGAAGCGAGCGTGTGGACGTCCAACAGGTACTGCCTGGTGCAGTCAGTTGGATTGGTTGTGGGCTTGCTAACGTCCTCTGCTGATCAGTCACGCCCCGTACCCGCAAGAACTTGGTCTCCAGGTTCTCTCCAAGTCGCATTACACGATCCGCAGCCTCCGTGTTGTAGCCAAACGGGGCGCGACGCCGTCCAAAATCGAGCTTCTCTACGCTACCGAGACGGAACAAAACAACAGCAAAAGTAGTGGGCGACATGATCCAGTCTCGCGTTATTTTAGCGCGCGCTTCACGAGCTGCAGTGAGCCACTCGAGTGGCTGCGCTCGGCCTCTTCAGGCTGCGAGCAGCGAATGATCCGCGTAGAGCTCCGACATTGTGTGTTCCTCAAGCTACTGGTACATCCGAGTTTGAGCAGTGGCAACCAGGTACAGAGTTGTATCTACTATGCCAATAGACCTTCAGGCGGTTGTAGACCTACTAACACCAGTTTGTAGGTGGTCTGCATCCAGGAAATCGAGCTGCTTGGCGCATTTGAATCGACCGAAGCGCCAAGTCGTAGATTTTTCACTTCAGTAGCTGCAGACAGCATGCGAGCCACACTGGTAGAGAATCAGCCACTGTGTACAGAGATCTACGAGGACGAGTTGCACTGCGCTCTACTGGAGGCGGGTGTGTCGCTCG
Organism: Globisporangium paddicum; assembly: GCA_023334015.1. Taxonomy (NCBI): domain Eukaryota; phylum Oomycota; class Peronosporomycetes; order Pythiales; family Pythiaceae; genus Globisporangium; species Globisporangium paddicum. The sequence goes on from JAASFV010000693.1 coordinate 12,019, forward strand.
ACATCGTCACGCGTGTGCTGGCGCTGCCTGCTGGGGACCATATTGGACCCCACGGCGATGGGATGGCAGGTCAGCCAGCAACAGAGCTCGACAATTTCGAGAAATACGACCGACCCAACAGTTTTGAGGTTCATATACCGCTGCCATCCAGCCCGGCAGAGGGTTTCTACACCAATTTTGCGCCAGTGAGCTCACTCGTAAACGAAGACGAGTCGATCTTCGACAGTGCGATCCGCCACGAGCTCCTCCGAGTGGCAGAGCAGGACCAGTTGGTCAGCGATATCGTCATACAGAGCGGCAGCCATCCAGCAGCGATTGCCTGTCGACTGGACTCCTCGCCGTCGTTCGACTCGGGCTCACTGTTGAAACTTGGGATCTCGCTGCCGACCATCTCACCACACGACCGAGGGAACTTGATGGAGATCGTCATGTACACGTTTGGGAACTTGTTCGCCGAGTGTCTCTGCTGTGAAGCACCATACGTGCGAGCCCTGACAATTTCCACAGCTGAGCGATTCCTTGGGAGTTTGAGAGCAGTGATGGGCTCGGTCGTGGCGTTCGAAGGGGCAATGGCGCTCTTGCGACTGAGTCTACAGGATTCGGTTCCTCATGCCTTCCAGGCGTCGGTTCACTTGGCGCAAACCATTTTCGAGCAAAAAGCGGGGTTTATGGACGACATACCAGACGGAAGCGTGGTGCTGGGCTTGCGCTACGCCACTGAGACTCTGCTAGGAAATCAGTGCTGCTGGGCGAGCAACTGGACCCAAACGCCAGCGTCTCAGCGATCGAAGATCTCTGGAGGGAAGCGCCGAATTAGTCTCGACTTGCTCAAGCTTGTCCGAATGCTCATCGCTCAAGAAAAGACCCAGCTGAGTTTTTACAGAGTGCTCTTATCAGTCAACAACACCAGAAGTAGCAGCAACCAAAGTCGTCCGGACAACTGTATCGAGGATACACAAAACTTGGCTTCGACTGGGAATCGGTTGCGGCTCATCCGGCTTCTGCTACAGCGACACCGTGCCCAGTTGCTCCGAATCCCTTCCCAAGTGCTTCGAAACATGAAAATCTACTGTGAAGAGATCCAAGATGCGGCGTCTATAAGCAGCAATAGAGAACACAGCCGACTGGCGGGCGAGTGTTTCGTACTGCTGTTGCATTCCAACTCCGAGAAGAATGGGAAATCCAAACAGCTGGCGGGTATCTACGCCAGCGCGAACGAGTTTGAGACCGCAGGTACCTAAGTGTGTGTGCGATTCAGTGAGTTCCTCTTGCCAACTGACCCTGACTGCCTCTTGTACTGTTCTCTTATTGCCCGCTAGGCTCCGAGACCCTTGAAGAACCAGCCGTCAGCCATATATCGTTCACAGCAGAGCAGAGTCAGCAGTACCATAAGCAAACTCGGAGGTACTTCCAGGCTCGACCGCGGCCGCGATCGCTCTATCGTCATACATTCGATGAGGAGAGTCTTTCCAGCGACTCTGTTAATAATCGAGTGAGCTTCCAGAAGGGGAATATCGGATTCCGAGGCAACATAGAGCAGCGAGAGTTCGACAAAGTCTTCTTCCACGAGAGTCTGGAGCTGAACACCAAACCGTTTGTCTTTGAGAGCTCAGCATTGACTCACGAGGTACGTCAAGTCAAAGAGGAGATCTCGACGTCGTTTGCAAAGTTCCGAGGCACTCTGGAGAAACGTGGAGCTCTTCTCAACGCTGGTCTCTCAACAGTTGGTAATATCGGCCAACAAGCCCCTTCTTCAGTTTTGGAGCCAGATACCTCCAAGAAGCGCTCTGACAAGCCGACCTCCGAAGTCGCACCAAACGTCACAGCTGCGCACGCGGTATCCACAGAGGCTGTGTCTTTGAGGCGGGCTGTCGATCCAATGGAAACTGTCAGCAGCATGCGTCGAATTGCTAGCGTCTCACTCTCGCGTCGATCTATTGGTGTTGCTGATCTGGTTCAACCTCTGCCACCACAAGCCACGCTTGTCTCAAGTAGTGCCCCTCAGAAGACCACACCCGGGCATCAGCATCCGCGAACAGCACCAGCTGGGAACCAGATGCTCAAAGCCGGCAGTAATGGCGACGCGAACCCTCCAGGATGTGTCCTTCAGTGAACCGAAGAGTAGCCATCACGAGCCTGGACTGTCACTACCCGTCCTGGCCTTCTTGGCGTCGTGAATCCTGAAGTGAGTCTCGTACATCTCCTGGACCTCGGGCGGGAGCTTGGCCAGATAGCCTCCCATGACGTCGGCATCTACTTGGTCGTACATAATGAGCGTGAGCTGCTTGGCCGCGTCCCTTATATGTGGGTTCGCGTGCATCGTAGCGTCGCTCCTCAGTAGAAACTTGAGCACGCGTCGTGGAGCAATGTCGATGCTCGCGCAGCAGTGGAATGACAGCAGCAGTGCGGAGAAGAGCTTGAGAGCTGCGTGCAGCACCTGGTCTGAGACAACATGGCCGTGCTTGTGCGAGGCTTCGAGTTGCTTGAGGAGAAAGTGCATCACGAACGTGCCTTTCACTCGCGTCAGCTCAGCGATCTGGTGGATAGAAGAGGTAGGTAGGTACTCTCATAAAATTAGAGAAATGGTTGGCTGAGAGGCGCTCGGATGCCGACAGGATCAGTTCAAAAGAACCACTCACTTTGAGGATGGCGAATGCAGCGTTGTTGCGGACCACAGCCTGGCGGTCGTCGAGTCTTTGCAGGAGAACGTCGAGGATCTCGACAAGCTGACCAACAATCGAAAAGTCAGCTTTGACCGTGGTACGAGGTCAGCGAACGAGACGTACATAGCACTTCAGAGCCGCAGGCTCGTGAGATTGGTCGGCGGTTGTCAGTAGCAGCTGAAGCAGGAAGCACGCCGCGATAAATACCTGGCTGTGAGGATCGCGAAGCACTTGTTTGGCAATGTCCATTGCCTCGTCTTCTTGTGACGCCAGCGAGTCTCTGGCTCGCAGATGTTCGACCAGTTTCCACACGAGCTCTTCGCGAGCTTGCCAGCCCAGACTCTCCAGATTCCTGGGCTTCAAGTCTGGAAAGACCTGGGACAGCGAAGCCTGAGACTCATGAACACGCTGGCTTTCAGAGTCTTGCTTCAGCAGCTCAAGCTCCAGGTTGAAAGCCTTGGACGCTAGCACTCCAAAGTCGCGGACGACCAAGTCGATCTCCTCGTGCATGGCGCCACGGTCGTCGTGGCCCATCAAGAGCTTAGTATCGTCGTACGTGCGCTGCAGAATCGTCAGCTTATTGAGCAAGTGGTGACACTCGAGGTCCAGGGATTGCCACGAGCTCAGTGATGTTGCTAAGGCCGAGGTTGCGAGATCTCGACATAGTCGGACGCGCGTGGAGATCTGCAGCGGCGTCTGGAACTCTCGGAGCTCCGGGACCCACACCTCGTACTCTTCAGAGACACCAGTAAGCACAAGTGCTGAAGCGGAATGGTTGGCTAGATACTTCTTGTCAGGAGAGACTTTGCTGGTCGTGTGCTTGGCTCGCAGTGGGGACAGCGAGGCTGAAAACAAGTGGTCCGGGCTAGTCTCAACTTTAACTCTGCTAGGCTGCAGTGAGGGCAAGACATTACCAGCACATCCCCTTGACGGAGACCAGGACTCGCTGCTGTTGAGATCCTGCTTCTCATTCAACGCTGTGACTGAGAGCAGTCCAATTTGCTGGAAGAGATTGTGTCTATTCTCGTGGCAGCGATGCAGCACGAGTCGGATGAGCGTAATCTTCTTGCTCGGAGGCGGCAAATGCACGATCTTGAGCTCGCGAGACGCAAAGTCCGTGCTCTCGTTGCTCTGGAATGAGACGAAGCCCAGGCGCTGGAACTCGTGAGGGAAACTCTCATCATCGCTGAAGCAATTCTTGAATGGCGAATTGGACGTGAACACCTCGACGCGAGACGCGATCTTGCAGTGGTGTGATAGAATGTGGAGCTGGTGTACAACACAAAGTCTCTCTCTCGGTCAGTATGCAAGCCCAGGATCGTGACGAGACTAGCAGAATGTACGTACGTGGTCGACCCTGGTCGGGATGCCTCGGTTCACGTAGAAGACGAACTCCTGCGGGTACTCGCAGAACTTTTCCGACTCCCACCCACCGTGTAGAGTTGCAGGCAGCAAACAATCTGGTGTTAGTGCTATGGCATTCTTGGCACCAGCGACTTCAATGGACTTATCGTTCTGAAATGCGCTTCTGGTACTCAGGTTTCGTGCTGGAGCGCTCTCGTCCTCGCTCGAGCAAAACACGAGATCCAGGTGCACGGTTTGCTGGTGGTGGTAGTCACCTCTCTCGTGGACACCAGAGGTAAAGCTCATCGCCACACTTCTCTCTCTACGAGAGAGCGACAGCGACCCTGTGAGCGAATCCAAGTTCGCGGCTCCAAATGTGAGCCTTGACACTCCAGGAATACTTGCGCTGTCATCAGCTAATTGCAGATTCTGAGTCGCCAACACGTCATCGGTCGCGAGAGCTGCGCCGTCCTTCTCCTCCATCACCATGGCCAAGCGTCTGGGCTCGCACGGACTAAAGAGTCCCCACGATGAGCACCAGGATGAAGCGGAGGAAGAGGCTCGCGGCGCGCACTTGAAACTCGCGCAGCGCCACCACAAGCTCGTTGCTGGACGGTTCAAAGGCATGCGCT
>JAASFV010000694.1:0-16646 GCA_023334015.1 Globisporangium paddicum
AGTGACGCTCGTCTCAGGCGTGTCGAGTGCCAACCTGAAGCGTGTGCTGCGTGGGTGTGCACTCACGCCTCTGGAGATGGCGCTGGAGGCGATTGGGAGCCCCAGGTACGACGCCATCACGCTGCCAGCGTGAGAGTTGAGACGCAGTTATCAGGTCTAAAAAGCATTTGGGAAGAAAATAAGAAAGCATTTTATTGCTGGCGCGATTTTTATTAGCATTTGTCGTAAATAAAGTGTTTGTTTTTCTTGTTATGATGTAAAAATATATTTATACATAAAAAACACTTGTTCATACTATCCTGGACACCTCTCGACTCTCCAGCCAGAAGGACATCGTGATACGCATGGACGTGGTGCCAGGTCCAGATCCACCTGCCGCTCTGATTGAAGAAACCAAGCGGCTCAATTGTCGTACCTGACGGCTTCGAAGCTTACGAATTGAGCCATTTCTCATGTCGGTGAATGCGAACTTCAGGTTCAGTTTATGTTGCGTCCTGGCTGAGCAGAAGCCCAACAATCCCCTCGACGTTCTCGCCTATTTCCTCAGGTCTCGCAGTATGCATTGCCAAGCTTTCGTTTTCACATGGCACTCTGTGAAATGATTGTCTGGCTTATAAACACGAATAGCTATCAAACATGAATGATCTCTGTCTAGAGCGTGACCGTCGCGAGCATCACTACGAGACTGCTGACGAGCACGAAGACCATCGAGCCTGGCGACGCCTTGGCAGCCGCCGACGTCTTCTTGTCGTCGCTGCTGCCCGTGCTGTTGCTGTTGCCGGACGTGTTGCTGTGCGGCAGGAGCCACTTGTTGAGGAACTGGCCGAGGTTGTCGCCCGTGGTGGACGTGGCGTTGTGGAAGAGGCCCTCGTACATGAGGTACACGTGCTGCTCGCTCTCGATGAAGAAGGTCGAGATGCGCGAGCTCACGGTCTTGTACGCGTCGATCATAGTCGTCATGTTGGAGAAGAAGTCGGGCCCGTTGATGAGGTTCTTGAACGGGTACGCGTAGATGCCGTCCTTGAACATCTGATAGAAGTAGCGCTGCGTCTTGTCGGCCTTGCTGTCGATGAAGAGCCAGTCGCTGAAGGGTGTCTGCTTGATCATGGACTGGATCATCTCCGTGACCGTGACCTTGCCTGAGCGGCAGCCGGCAATGATGTCTGCGGGGGCCTTAAGGTCCACGTCGCACGAGCCGTAGTAGCGCACGAGCTCGCCACCGGCATGGTCCTCGGGCAGCACGCCCACGTACGAGTCGGCGAGGATCGAGTAGCGGATGCCGCGTTCGTCCACCTTCCAGGCGTCCGCGACGTAGGCGCTAAGGATCTGGGCCGCGAGCGCGCCGGCGCTCGAGCCACCGATGATCAGGTGCTCCGGGCTCGGGTAGTTGGCGAGCGTCCACTTGAGCACGGCCATGGTGTTGAGGTAGCCGACCTGGTGGATGCTCTGGTTCTGCTTCATGCAATTCTTGTCCTTGTAGCCGAACAGGACCTCGAGGCCCGTCTCGGTCGAGCCGTTGACCTTGTTGCCGATGTGCAGGTCGCCCGTGCAGTACGGTAGGTGCACGATGTTCCAGTCGGCAAACATGTTGTCCGGGTCCGTGCGGTTAAAGATGCCCGAGCTCGCCGGGCTAGCGTTCGGGTTGAACGTGCCGCCGGCCACGGCGCACTGGATCGCGTAGTTGCACGTCTTGTCGTCGATGCACGCGCCGCCGCCCTGGAAGAAGAGCATGAGCTTCTTTTTGTCCTGCTTGGCGTTTGGGAAGACCTGGAAGAAGTACGTCGAGTTGGTTGTGAAGTTGTTGGCGCTCGGCACGCTCGTGTCGTCAAAGGCGCAGCGCGTCTCGCCGCCCGGGTAGATGAGCGTGCTCGCGTCCAGCTTGGACGTCGTGATCGAGTCCACGGCGCACGTGTTCGTGTCCGTGAGCTTGCAGAACTCATCGCCGGCGCGCGGGCCGGGGACACCGGCCGCGTTCACGGTCAGCGCGGTCAGCGCCAGGCTCGCGAGCGTGAATTTCCACATGGTGCTGGTAGATGGATGGATGGATGGATGGATGGAGAGGTCTCACGGATGGACGTGAGTGGGCTGAGACTGTGGCTGAAGAACGCGAATTGCCGAGTGAGGACTGGCCTTTGAGGTTGGGAAGCGAGGAGTTCTCTCTCTCGTCTCGTTGGCTGGGAGACTGCGGGCACCACGCCTCTTTTATGCTGACACAGTGGTGAGCTAATCGTTGGTTGCTTGCGTTGCATGATGGCGAGAAAACATACAGTGTCAAACAAGCGTGATTAGTCTCCGATTGACAGGCATGCGGCTGTCGAATGAGGGTTTCGATGGCGGGAGGAAGGTGGTGGGAAGGTGGCCCAGTTTATCTTGGGGTTGATGGTCTTGGTGCTGCAGCTCTGGTCTTAGGTTCACGAGTTCTCTGGTATCTAAAGGACGGAAGGAGCTGAAGAGCTCATTGAGTCCTGAAGGCGTCAGGAGAGTGGCACCTTCAGTGGGACCAGATGCTCTTCAGCTTGATTGAGACCCACCCGTTATAACAAATATTTTTCTCATCGCATTGAAACCGCATATAACAGGTATTAAGTCTATATTGTAGTCATATTTAATTTATTAAAAAGGCTATAGATAATATAAAGGTAGAATATCTTTGAAGCGAACTGAATGTTTTGTGTGATCGACGGGCCATCCATTCAGTGGACCCTTTCATTTGGCTCCCTCCGAGTGAAAGCAAAAGGGGAATGGCTTTCGTTTTCGCCTCGATGCCAAATGCCAAATGCCAAATGCCAAATGCCAATCACGATAGCGTCGGAACGGACCTCCTCTCTGCGTTTGCAAGTGCCTCGTCCGTGTGTTTTTTGTTGTTGTTGCTTGCAGAATTCGCTCGGTTCCGAAAATCGGCGACCTCATGAAGCGCAAATGCTGCCAACGCGAGTAGCTCCACAGAGCCCGCGACTTGTGAAAATGGATCAGAATGCGCTCACAGTGGGCAGTGGGTTTCTATAAGTAACCTTACGTAACCAAGTGGGCGTAGGTCTCGAGTGGAACCTGTTCTCATCCTGAGTTTCAAAGCCAAATCTCTCATCCCTGAGATCCTCAGAAAGACCCCTGAGCCTCTGAGCCGGAGGGCGCGAGCGACCTCGCTGACGCACCGTTGCCTGTCTAAAGTACCATTGCCAGCCTACGGATACTTCATCTCAATCGAGGAAGTGGCTCAATTCGAATGAGAGCACCGAAACACCATCAAAAGCGCTGTCAAACTGCTGGAGTTACACACGCAGGACGTCGGTTGATTTTTTAACCAGGTGTCACGTGATGAAAAGTTGACACATATCCAGCCGGTTCGTTATGAGCAAAGCCATACAGGAGATCTCGGAAGAAGGTTCGCTGCACTTGCTCAGGTGTCTGCTTGTCATGTGGACGTGTCGGTCTGACTTGGCAAGAGGTGGCGGGGCAGAATTTCGATGACAACTCTAGTCTGGTCTAACACTATGCAATGTGTTTTGTTACTATACATCATTTGCGAGAAAAGCACATTGAATTTAAACACAATCATTTACATTTTTGGAAACAAAATAGTTTTATAGAAATGTGCTTTGTCAGAAATAAACCATTTCTCAACAAAGCACATTGTCATGAAACCATTCACGGGCGAGAAAACGACATGGTTCAACACACCAGCAACGTTGTACTACTAAAGTACACAGACTGGTGTCCACAACCTACCCTTCATGCGGATTATCCCCGTGACTCGAAACTGATGCACCCCAAGCTCTCCCTGGGCTATCACCAACATCACCTTGTCCCTGAACTTCACCCTCTTCGTTGTCGTCGCCCTCTTTGACCAGCTTAGGCAGCCGAAACGCAATGGAGCCAAGTCTACCGCCACACACACCCATCGCCTTCATTTTGCTGGCGTACCAGGTCGCATATGTCATGTAGGTTCTGCTGCTTGCACTCGAGCTTGATGCGCCGGAAGGCCTCGAGCATGGACGGCACGCTAAAGTACGCGAAACTGAGCTGACCATACATGCTCGTCTGCAACTCGTAGCACGCGTAGTTGTACGCCTTGCGGTCCGCCCTGTCTTCCTGGAAGAGCCGCCACGACTCGAGGATGCCGTCGCGGAGGATCATGCCGATGCCGAAGATCGCGACCGCGATGCACGTATCTACGAGCAGCAGAATGAGCAAACTCTCGTTAATGAGCAATTCCTCGTTCACGCTTGAGCGCCTGGCCGAGCATCACCTGCGCCGATCGCAGCAGACATCCCCAGTCGGCGTCACTCGTGAACTCATATGGCTCCGTTTTCTTTGGAATGAAATGTAATAAAACCTTTTATTAAAGAAAACATTTTTCTGGAAATTATTTGATTGAGTGAATAAAATGCTTTTGCAGTTTCTTAGAAATTCAAGCTGAATAAACATCACATCAAGTTGTGACTTGAAATGAGTACTGAATTTCGAAACGTGTTTATTTTTTTAAATGATTTTTTGGGTAAACAGTCGTCGAAACTCGAATACAGAAAGCAAGTCCCAACTTGAATTAATGTAATTAAACTTTAATTGAACTTGTAATTCTTCGCTTCAACCACACTTAAAACTGCTTTTTTATCTACTGTAAGAAAAGAAAAGAAAGCACGTTTTATTTTATTAAGGAAATGTTTTGTTTAAGTTCATAAAGGATACTGTGTCAAGTCGCATTTTGCTGGTGAAAATTAATTACTTGTTTGGTAAAAGAATTTTTTTGTGTGAAATAAACGAGGCAAAACAAACGTTTATATATTTTTTAAATCGTTTCTCGAGAAGCGCTTGCTCACACACAGGAAGGAGCCTCCGCTCATGGAAGCAACTCAAGACTACGAGCTTCTCTCACGATGACAGGTGACCAAGTGGCAAAGCTTACAGCATTATGTTACGAGTTTGTTTTCGCTTTGCTGGATAAATATGAAAAGATGCAGATCATTGAAGACAAACCATACAACCTCAGATGAGCACGCCGTCATCGCTCCCATGGTCACTCGCCGCGCCGCCCGGGAGCGTGATGGCGTCATAGCGCGACTCGAGGATTGCCGCCAGCACCGTGTCCAGCGGGTTAAGTTCGAGGCCGCTGAGCACGGACTTGAGAATGGCGCTCGAGTAGCCCGAGACGAGCGAGACCTTGGCCTCGCCGCTGAAGACCGGCACGTCCTTGGTTCGGCCGTTCACGTTCCAGAACACAAGGTGCGGCACCGCGTAGCCAGCCGCCTGGAACTCGCGCTTGAGCACCTGGTGGTTTGTCTCAAAGTTGCGGTCCGCCTGGTCGAACTGCATGTCCGAAACGACGATGAGGCGGTCGGGCATCTGGTCCACGCTCAGCTGGTGCTTGGTGGCTAGCGCCAGCACGGCGCGGAACGCTGCCGCAAAGTTCGTGCTGCCTCCCCAGGGCGCAGCGCTCAGGTTCTTGACGCGCTCGTGCAGGTTGGCGCCCACGACGTGGTGGAACTTGGGCTGCGACTCGAACGTAAGCACGAGGTCCTTGTACGCGTCGAGCGCCAGCGACGAGACTAGTAGTCCCAGTGCAATGGACACCTCCATGGGGGTGCCACTCATGGACCCCGACACGTCCGATAGCACGAGCGTCTTCTTCATCGAGCCCATGGCGCTTGCCTCTTCGACCATGACCTTCCACTGCGCCTCGAGGAGCTCGTCAACCTCTTCTCGGTACAGGTACTGGCCGACGACTTGGTGCGGGAAGAGCGCCGCAGCGTTGACCTTGACCTCGCCCTTGGCAAGGCTCGCCTTCCACGCGGCAAACTTCTCCGGCAGATGGCGCTGGAAAGCGTGTTCAGGCTTGCCGTGGATGTGCATGGCCACGCTCGGCACCTTGCTAAAGTCGATCTTCTCCCACTCGTTGGCGCACATGGCGCGCTCGATGATGCGCAGCTTCTCGCGCAGCGGCGCGAGGTAGACCTTGCGCAGCGCCGCGGGTGAGAGGCCCATGTGCTTGCTCAATTTCTTGTTCATTTTGAGCTTCTTGTCGAGCGCCTTCTTTTCGGACGGAACCCACTTGGCGCAGAGCGAGATGGAGCTCTTGTCGTTGCCGCTCTGCAAGACCGCGAGATCCGCGACAAGCTGCGTGCGCAGCAGCTCGAGTGCGTCCTTCTCGACGGGCGAGCCCATGACCGCCATGGGGTCGTCGAAGCGCCCGTACTCGCCAATGTAGTGCTTGAGGTTGTGCGCGAGCTCAGGCGCGTGGTGGGCTGCGAGCCACTCGAGCGCCCAGCGCCCGATCTTGCGCTCGCCCTTGCCGCCGCGCGAGTCGCGGATGTACGCCACTATCTTGAGTGTGTGCAGCGCATTCTCCTCGTACGAAGCGCTCAGCAGCGTCATGAAGCGCTCCTTCTCAACGCCGCGCAGCGCTCCGTAGAAGAAATCGACGCGCGCCGCACCGCTCGAGGCGTGCGAGACGGCTCCATTCCAGGTCGTGGTCGTTGTGGTGGCTGGAGCCAAAGCGGCGGTGGCGGCGGTCGTGGCAGCGAGCTGCTTGGCGGCATCGGCGAAGCTGGCCATGGTGGCACTGGCGGAGGTGGGAGTGGTTGGAAGAGGGCAAGTGGAGAAGTGAGAGGACTTGGAGATTTTCGGCTCACAGGTTGTGAAGTGGGTTGACAATAAGCTGGTGAAATAGCATGTGACGGGGCGGGGATATTGTGTGAGTGCTGGTGCCTGATAATGTGAGTGATGGTCGTACAGGTTGGTGGGTTGATTTGTGCTTAGCCATTGGATCAGCCCCATCAAGACAGCAAGGCCTATTGTGTGTACTGTACTCTATTGAGTACGAACCATTAAGCAATAGGATAAAAAGCGAAAACTTGATGGGCTTCAAAATTCTCAGCAGGGTTGGTGGACGAAGGAGTGACTTCCAAACCTGAGAACTTGCGAGTGGTAGGGAGAACAATGGAAACAAAGCAAGGGAGCTGTCTCCATCGAGATGCTCGAGGCGTGTTTTCCACTCCACAGATCCTCAGGACAGGCTCTGTGGGTCATCTTGTCTGCCTCCCTTCTTCCTGCTGCGACGCTTAGAGATCGCGGTCGGCGGCTACGGATTGACATGGTTCATTATCAAGGCGACGTAGCTTGCTGAGAGCGAACTTCTCGCATATCAAGAGCTCATTACTGCGACAAAGTCATGCTCTTGATTTGCATGAATGCTCACAATATCCGGGCAAGAGGGGCTCCGGATGAAATCTTGAAACGCAAAAAAAAAAAACGAAAGCGCTTCTTCGCGTGTCAAAAAATCATCCAATCAGCATGCCGGGATTGTAGAATTCTCCCCAGCACCAGCATGCGAATCCTCTCTATTTATCCTCAGGTCCATTATGCGAATGCTCTTCATTGTATCTTGAATTCTGGTTGTGTCTGCACAAGGTGTGGACTCTCTCATTCCTCAAATTGCCATCGTCTCCACAACACCATTCATACGCAATGAGCTCTGCAAGCTTCATTCTCACCCCGTCCGCCTCCATGGGACCTTTCACGCACCACGCTGTCACCTCAATGCCTTCACCACCGCCTCAGCAACACCAACAACAACCACCCAGGAACGCGTTCGTGCTCAACTGGGAGGACGTGCTCGCACCGATGGCCTGGCTGCACGAGCGCATCGGACTGCGGCCGTCTCGCCAAGCACTCGCAACCGCCCAGGCTCTCTTCACCAGCGAGCCGTACCTGCAACAAGCCTTGTCTGCGATCGAGGCCCAACTCATCGAGCTGCTGCGAATCGCCTCCACCATGGGGCCCACGTACGTTGTGACTGAGAGGAGCCTCAACTACATGGAGGCCACGTGCACGGCGTTCTTCCCGAACCTGGCGCTCTGGCTGCGCACCAGCAGCACACGGGTGCGCATCCTCGCAGCACCTCGGACAAAGTTCTCGTCCGAGATGGAGAAGGCAGCCTGGCGCGTCGAGCTTCTGCAGAGCGTCTGTCGCGATGCTGTGGCTCGCCACGCAAGCCCCGATGTCCAGCAGCGCATGCTGCGGAGCCCCGAGTTCGGGACGCTGGGGCTCATCCAAGTGAGCGCGTGCGAGATGGACACTCTCGCGTGCGTCAAAGCGATCGACGTCGCGCCCTTCCTTCTCCCAAAGTGTGTTCATGTAGTGCAGCTGCAGCAGCAGAAGGCAGGCCGACCGAGTCTCGAGGAATTCTTCGCACAGCTCCGCATGCTGCAGCGGTACGTCGTGTCGGCCGCAGCGCACTCGAGCGCCTTCGCAGTCAACCTATAGCGGTAGGTACTAAGAGAGAGAGAGAGAGAGAGTTGGTGTTTAATACCAATACGTGTTGATACATTGAGAGCCCCTTTGCCTATAGCACCACGGCAAAGGTCCCGAGCAACGCAGCAGTGTACGTCAGCGTCACCACGTGTGATGGTAGCACGCGAGCTGGAGACGAAGCAGAGCTTGGCGAAATGGTGCGAGTGACTGGAACGTCGACGAGCGCGCCTGTGGACCCCGAGCCGATGGGGTTAGTGGAGTCGGCGCCGCCGCTGCTCACGGGCATGAAGGTCACATTCGCAGGTACGAGGGTCACGGCGATCGTCGTCATGTTGGATCTCGGGTTGGTCGAGTTGGCGCCGCCCGTGACTGGGATCTGCGTGTCATTGGCCGCCGCCTGCGCCGTGGCGACCAGTGCGCAGCAGGCGAGCAGCTTGGTGACGGTGGTGATCTGCATGCTGTCTGGGGTTTGAGAGCGCGTGAGAATTGCGAAGTGAGCTCTTTGCTGGTTGATTAAAACTGTCCAACACGCATACGCACACGTAAAGGCAGGACGTCGGTCTCAAGAGCGACATCAGCTGGTCACCAGGAAGCCATCTGCCGTCATGGCAGTACAATAACCAGATCTGATTCAGCAAAAGCTCAGATATGGGTCGGCAACTGATTGGTCGATAAATCTGCTTCCAGGATTCGATTTTGAATGTGAAAAAGTAGACATATGAGTGCATTTTACTTTGTGCAATACTATTACTGAAAATAAATGTCTAGCCTCTTTATATTTTTAAGAGGCAAAAATATTTCATCTGAGTCGCTTATAGATAGGGCTGAACACCACCCGCTTCTCTATTTCACAAGTAGTACACTGTATAAAAAGGTTTTGTTATCCACACGTCATGAATGACACTCTCCTGTCAAATTTGCTTTCATTTTCTGACACGAAAGCATTCATTCGCTCAAACAAGAGAGCTGCTCGCCATCCTCTCTCCCTTGCGCCTCATGCTGCTCCCCGTGTCGCAGGAGGAGAGCGCCCGCCTCGCCCGCGCAGGCTCGTCGTCGCTCACTGGCGGCAGCAGCAGCCGAGACCACGGCGGCAAGTCCAAGAGTCGCCTCAAGGCGAGCGCCGCCGGCGCGCAGGTCTTCCGCACGTGCTCGGCCTTCCCCGAATACTTTGCGCGCGTGGTGGACTACCGGCAGATGGACCTCGACGCCACGTTCTACCAGATGGTCACGCTCTGCGTGCAGCCATCTAAGGTCTACAAGAGTGCCTACTACCGGAAGCAGACCAAGAACCGCTGGGCGCGCGACGACCCGGCCTTCGCGGTCATCCAGCTCTTCTTCCTGTTGGTATGTGCGTGTGTGTCTGTGTGGATATATATAATAGCCCTGCTGCTTGTATTAGGAAGCTCACTGTACTTTGTGTGTATCGCTTGTAAACAGGTCGCAACCGTGGCCTGGGCCGTGACGTTCCGCGTCAGCAGTGTGTCGTCGTACCTCTCGCTCATCTTTCACGCCGTAGTCGTCGAGTGGATCGGCTTTGGCGTCCTCTGCGCCACGCTCTGCTGGTGGATAGCCAACCACTGCCTGCGTCTCCGCTCCACGTACGTCTTCTATGTTTGCTTGTCGCTTGTAAGAAAAGCGAATGTGATAGTAAATGGTGTCACCCACACTGACACATATCGTAACGGAATGAATTTATTTTGTACCAGTCAGGGTATTGGTGACACGTTCTTCGTGGAACAGCGCGTCGAGTGGCAGTTCGCGTTCGACATCCACTGCAACGCCTTCTTCATCCTCTTCATCTTCCTCTACGTCGTGCAGGTAGAGTCTACTTGTGGTTGGGAAGGACTAAGAATACTTGTGTCTTGTACGATCTCTAACTCTGTGATCTGCGTATGTGTGTATACCATTGACGTATAGTTCCTACTCGCGCCGGTGCTCGCGTCCGAGTCCTTCGTGGCGCTCTTCTTGGCGAACGCGCTCTACTCGTTCGCCTGGGGCTTGTACACCTACATCACGTTCCTGGGCTACATGGGTACTTTATTTCATCTGAAAATGTCGTGCGGATATTTTGTTGCATATGTGCTAATATCGTATTTATTTCTTGCAGCGCTCCCGTTCCTGCATCGCACGGAGCGCTTCCTCATGCCACTCGTGCTGGTGGCCGCCGTTTTCCTCTCGTCGCTGCTGCTGCAGGCGCTCTTCGGCGCGCGCGTCAACTTTGCGCACCTCTCGTCGCGCTATTATTATTCGTCCTAGGCGCAGCACGCGAGAGGCAGTCCAATGCTCCAGTTAGTAGAGCTGAGCACTCAAGAAGCGCAGGCATCAGGGTGATACATGAGTGCTTGCGTTTGCTTGTCCAGCATGAATCAATCAAAAATGTGTTTCTCGGCGCATGAAAAGCGCGCCTTTTGGCTCGAATTCGCAATTCCAAAGCGCACCCATTCCCTTCATTCCCACCAAGAAAAAAAAAAACCAAAACAATATCGAATTATTTTTCCGAAAGCGCCAATACACCCACAATTTCTATGGCTCAATTCTCCATACATGTTACCATATATAACCCATCGTAAATGGAACGCGCAACCTAAAGAACGAGAAGAAAGCGAACCCAAGTGAACACGCAGTAGCTCCTGTACGTGTATGGCTGCATCACCAGATCTATCGCTCTCTCTCTCAGCTGCTCTCTCAGCCATCACATGCTCCTCTGTCTTCTCTATCATCGCAGCCACTCGTAGCCCACTGCTCGTCTCCCAATAGACGCATCCATCCATTCTCTCTCCTCTCCTGACGACGCTTCACAGTCAATTCGCCGATCCGATGGACTCGCTGCGGCGCCTCACGAGCTCCGTGTTCGACGGCCACGCGCGGCGCCGCAACAGCGGCAGCGGCAGCGCCATCAGCGCCTTTTTGGGCGGCAGCGTTGGCGCCGACCCGGCCAGCGCGCTCGACCTCACACTCATCACGGACCGATTGCTCGTGAGCGGCTTCCCCGTGCTCACGCCCACGGACAAGAAGGCCAACGAGACCAACGTGGACGAGCTCGCAGCGTATCTTGAGGCGCACCACAGCAACCACTACCTCATCTTCAACCTCAACGCGCTGGACGACAGCGAGAGCGATGCCAACAGCAGCAGCGAGTGCGCGTCACCAATCGACACGGCGCAGCGCACCAGCAGTAGCGCGAGCCTCATGGACCAACTGCTTCGAAAGCCGCTGTCAGTAGCAAACCACTCGATGCGTGACACGGTGCGCGTCATTGCTGGCAAGGTGCGCGAGCAGATGCTCGAGTTCAGCTGGGAGCGCGACGGCATGAAGGCGCACACGCCGCCCTTCGACCTGGTCTTCCGCATCTGCTACAGCATCTTTGCGTGGCTCTCGCTCGACTCGCAGAACGTCGCGGTCGTGCATTGCCAGACGGGCAAGACGCGCAGCGGCGTCGTCGTCGCGTGCTACCTACTCTTCGCGCGGCTCGCGGACGACCCGATCGACGCCTTCGTAGAGTTCTACAGGAAGCGCTGGGAGATGCGCACACTCACGGCCGAGGCGCTGCGCAGCAAGACGCCACCGTCGATCCAGCGCTTCCTCGCGAGCTTTCACGACCTCATCGAGTACCAGAAGCCGCCAAACGACAAGCCGCTGCTGCTCAAGGCCATCATCTGCCGAGCGCTGCCCGTGGAGCTCCAGCCGTGCATCCAGATCTGGGACGACTACAAGATGATCTTCTGCACCGACTCGATGCTACTGGGCTCGGGATCGTCGAGCAAGGACGCGCCCGTGCTCGACTGGAACGGCGACGATGGCTTCCTCGCGATCCTCTGGGAGAACGGCATCACGCTCGACGGCGGCTTCTCGATCCTCTGCTCTTTTGGCGACGAGTACGACAATGGCGACGACGTCGATGCGTCCTCGCGCGTGCTGTTCCGATATGCGGACTCGACGTGGTTCCTCAACCCGGGCCTCGTGACGCTCACGAAAGGCAAACTCGACATGATGAAACAGTACGAGCATGGCTTTGACGACGACATGTTCTCTGTCGACCTCGTGGTGCACGAGAATAACACCAAGGCCCGCAAAAACTACGTGCGACTCGACTATACGGGCAACAACGCCGTGCGACAGGGCCTGATTGAGATCACAAAGCACCACTTGGTGCTCCCGGACCCCGCGATGCACTCAAACTTTATTCGGATGGGCTTTGGTGAGACCCCAACGACATTTGCGCTCCAGCGGTCGCAGAATGCACCCAATGTAGCGCTCGATCTGCTGCATTCCGAGGGGCTCGCAGCCTGCTTTGCCAATGAAAGCAGTCCAGGGAAGGAAGCAATGCAGAGCGCCGCTGCCGTGGCTTCAACAGAGCAGATGCCTGCAGGCGAGTCGACCATGAACCCACAAGCCAGCGCCTTGCGACGTCAGACAACTGCAGAGATTGTCGCGATGCAGTCCCAGCGATCACGGTACTCGACTCCAACGGCAGCAGCGGATACGTTGTCCACTTGTCAAGTGTGCAACGATGATGACTACATGATGCGTCCGCAGATCGTCCGCTGCTCGGCCAAGTGCGGCAGTTTCTACCACACGACGTGCGTGGGGCTCAAGAAAATCCCGTTTGGACTCACGACGCTGAGCGACCGCACAAACCACGGCGTGTATGTGAAGAAGTTCTTCAGCGCCTGGGAGTGCGATTCGTGTGCGCTGTCGCCAACTAGTCTTGTCAGATCTGGATCTTCAACGGCGATCGAGATTCCTGCGGGTATGACTCTGGTTCCGTCTTCGTGGGCAAGCAGCTTCGCGGCGCCGTCATCAATAGTACCAGCAGCTCAGAATGAACCATCGATAGGGCGTTCTATTCAGAATGATCGAATCAGCTCGAGCTCAAATTTGGTGGCCTCGGGTTTCTCAGCTAAGCCGTTATCCAGCGCACAGCAGGTTGATCGTCCAGTCGAGTCCAGCAGCAATCAGCACGAGAGCGAGTCCGTGAAGCTTGACAAACTTCGCGATTTCCTTCAAACGAGTGGCGTTTCGGTGGAGGATTTACTGCGCGCTGCCACGACTGCGAACGTATCAATCACTCCGAATGGTGAGAGCAGTCCTCAGAAGACGGTGATCGCGGAAAACGGACCCGCTGCAACCTCAGATTTAAGTCCATACACAGCCAATCGCTCGCAGGCGCATACGAGTGCAGCTGTCGAGAATGGAATTGAACACCGCAAAGCAGAGACTGCAGTCCAAACCAAGGAGTCTGCCCCGTCAACACCGCTACTAGCCAATGGTTTTGGCTCGAATGCTGATTTGCTCAAGCAAATTACCGCGCGATCTTCAGCAGAATCCTCACCAACCCACGCGCCACCACCCGCGCCGGATCTCAAGTCTGCGTTGTTGAAGGATATTATGGCGAAGCAAAAGACAGACGACTCTGATGCCGATGCAGCAGCGAGTAATGGTGGCTCATCGGCTGAGAGTACTGGCATGCAGCCGTCCAAGTATGAGATGATGCTCAAGCGCGGTGTGCCCTTTGACGCAGTGCAGAACTGCATGATCAAGGACCGGATCGATCCATCGACGCTCCGACCTTTAGACCCAAACTCTTGTGATAAAACATTACTAGATGAGAAGATTGACCAGGCTGCCGCAAAGCTGCGCCTCAGGGATATTGGCGAGTTCCAGAGTTACTTCAACATGCTGCGTCTTGGCTGCCAAAAGGAAGCTGTGAAGCAGAAGCTGATCATGGATGGACTTGATCCCATTATTCTCGACCTGGGGCCAGATGCGATCTACGAAGACGTCAAGTTCAAGATCACGACCGTGCAGCCAGCCGAAGAGCGATCGAGACTTCAGGACGATATCAAATCTGTACGAGAGCCCAGAAGCCAGCGTTCGAGACCAGCAAGTGAGAAAGAAGGATTTGAAAAACCTGTGTCAGAGCCACAACTCGTAGCTGAACAAAAAGAACAGAGTGTGGACGCACCGGGTGATGTCCTACTAAAGGACCACGAAGTGTATGCCAAGTACTTCAAGATGCTCAAGATGGGGCTTCCTGAGGACGCTGTCAGGCACAAGATCAAGTCAGAAGGCGCCGATGAGCGTGCTCTGGAGCTAGGTGGTGACGCGCCATTCTCAAAGCTCATGGAAGTTCCAGAAGAAATGAAAATCGGTGACGATCCGTTGTACTCCAAGTACTTCAAGATGCTAAAGATGGGCCTTCCGGAGGGCGCTGTACGCCACAAGATGGTCACAGACGGCGCTGATCCGCAAGCTCTCGAGCTAGGTGCCGACGCGCTGGTATCAGCGCTGACGAATACATCAGCAGTCAAACCAGCGCAGCAAGGACTCAAGCCCAAGCAACGACGTAAGAAGCTCCACTGGCAGGCGATCTCGGAAGACCGACTCAGTAGTATCAACCAGCAGACGATCTGGGAAGACAAGGGCGACGACGACATGGAGTTCGACATGGACATGGACGAGCTCGAATCGCTCTTCTTCTCCAACAATGATCTAAATTCCAGTAGCAACGGCGGCAAGAAGAAAAGCACGCAGGGCAAAGCGCTCAAGCGCAAGCAGAGTGTGACGCTGGTCGACGGGAAGCGCGCGATGAATGCAGCGATCTCGCTCGCGCGCATCAAGCTGAGCTACCAGGAGATCGCACAGGGAGTGTCCACATTTGACCCCAAGGGCCTCACGCTGGAGCAGCTCATCGGGATCAACGAGTTCCTCCCAACATCAGAAGATGTCGCGCTTGTGTCAGCCTACACTGGCGATATCGCAATGCTTGGCGAGGTACGTACTTTGTACTATTTTCTCTCTTACCAGTACGCTACCATGGCTAATAGCGATTTGCTTGGCTCTGATGTATGATGGATACACAGGCGGAGAAGTTCATTCTCGAGATCTCCAAAGTCGCGAGATACGCGTCGCGTATGGAATGTCTAGTCTTTAAGTTGGCATTTCCATCACGAAGCGCCGAGCTGATGGCATCGTACACTAACATGTTCACTGCCTGTGAGGAAGTGAAGGGCAGTCGGTTGCTGAAAGTGCTGCTCAGTATGGTGCTCAAGCTTGGGAATACCTTGAATGGTAGTGGTGACGACAACGGGATTCGAGGCTTCACAGTGGACTCGTTGTTACGACTGGGGCACACAAAGGCGGTGAACCAGAAGACGACCGTGCTGCACTACCTCGTCCGCATCGTGAAGAAGAATCATCCGCAGGTGCTGGATTTCCAGGACGAGCTCAGGCGCGTGCCCCTGGCTGCACGAGAGTCCTTTGACACGATCACCGAAGACTTCGCGAAGCTCAAGTCTGGCTCTGCAAAGCTCCAGGCAGAGCTAGCGTTCCTCCAGAAAAAGGCGTCTTCAGATCCTCAGAGCACAGCAACTGCCAGCTCCATGCAGGTGGCCGCAGCGATCATTGAGGTGCAAATGCAGAAATTGGACGAAGACATCAAGCGAGCGCGAGAGGAAGTGTGCAGCGTGTTCGATTACTTTGGCGAGGATCCGAACAAGAACCCGACGGATTTCTTCGCGACGCTGACGTCGTTTTGTACGGTAAGTACTGCTTAGACTATGTAAGAATGAGCTGGCGGCTGGCAATTAATCCGTTGTGGGTTACGTGTTCTTTAGGCGTTTGAAACAGCGAGGAAGGAAGTGGATGCAATCGACGAGGCAGCGCTACGAGCTGAACGCGTGAAGCTCCGGAGGTCGGGAAGTGTTGCGGTGCGACCGCAAGCTAAGGCCCCAAAAGATGCGGCGAGCGCCGTGACGAGTGCTTTTCAATTGCGGATTCGTGAACGTGCGCAGAGCGACCGGGATTTCACGACGCGGCAGTCACCATCCGCCACAGGTGACATCTAAGTGTACTTGCCAGAGGATGATGTTGTTCCTCTGATGAGAGTGCCAAGGGTTAAATTGCAAGTATTTAATGAGGTCAAAGCTGTGGTTCTCTTTGGTGCGTCATTGCTTCTTTGTTCTTATAACACAGATTCGCCAAGCCACGGTAGCCACTTCAGCCAACGTGTTCCAGGACGTGCTTGTAGCTCACACATATGGGGCCTCTCGTGTCATCGTCGCAGAAGCGATTCGTCAAGTCTTAGGGTGGGAAATGACTGGCAAATTTCTGCACGAGACTCTCAAGCCTCGCTCTCTCAACGTCGTGGTGCTTCACCGTGACGATCTTTCGAATCTGCAGCGTCATGGCAGCATCCCATTCGCTCATTAAAGCTGTCTCGACTGGCAGATTTCTCAACTTTTCTCGCAGGTCACACACAAAAGTGATGAATCCGCTGGCTTCGCGATTTCGAGACTCGCCGAAGAAGAGCGCATACAGCCGTCAATCATGGATATGTAGAGGCTTGAGCATCAAGCCCTTCGGTGATGCATCAGTGTGGGAGGCTCGCCCGAGTCACG
>JAASFV010000695.1:0-16621 GCA_023334015.1 Globisporangium paddicum
ATCGCTCAAGCTGATCTTCCACCTGCGGCTCACCGACTCCTTCGCGATCATCCTCGTGACGGCGCTCGCCGCAGCGATCAACCTCGCAGTCGCCGTCATCGCGGGCGTGATCTGGCAGTCCCTTGTGAACGGCTGGCGCAGTGGACAGCAGCTGTCGATGCGGAGCTCGATGGAGTTTGTCAAGGTCTACCGTCACCCGAACAGCAGCAGCAGGAGTGGCGACTCAAGTGATGTGGAAATGACGGATGACCACAACGACGCGGTTGTGGTGAATGAAGAAGTCAAGGTGTACCACATCAAGGGTCACCTGCTGTACTCGTCTGTGGCGACGTTCCGGCCGTTCTTTGAGATCGATGCTGACCCACCGCTCGTGGTCGTGGATCTGCACGAGTGCCTCTTTGGCGACTTTTCCGCCGTGGCTGCGCTTCGCGAGGCGGCGACGCGCTACCGTGAGGCTGGGAAGCTGCTCATCGCACGCAACCTGTGCGCCCAGTCGCTGGATTTCCTGCATCACGACCTCGGGTGGGACCACGTCGACAGCATCCATCTGCTCAATGCGTCTGTAGACGACGATGTTGAACGCCAGAGCGGACCGTTCCACTCAAGCCACGTGCTGCCGTCGCCGCTGCCACATCTGCACCTCGTGTCGCCGTTCTCACCCTCTGCGTCTTCTCCGTCCGCATCATCCTACCACGTGCTCCAGAACTGAGCAAGTATAAACTTAATTCATACACAAGTTCTCCTAAGGAGAATCTAATAAACGGCAGTCAGTTATACGGGAACGATTCTCCACCACCCAAAAGTCGACTGCTGAAAGTGGACGCTCTGAACAGTCGCACGAACAGAAAAAGTGTAGTTGTCGTTCTGAAACCGACAAATTGAGTGGCAAAGCTCACAAGGCCAGAGTCAAGAAGAGATCAAACTTTTAATCGTGTTGAGCAAAGCTTTTTGAGGATAAATGTTGATAGGCTTGGTACTTTTACACCGAGTTGCTGCCCGCGTGCGACGGCGACGTGCCGTTCGAGGCTGGGAGGTCGCGGAGCACGCGCACGGCGTTCTCAAGCGACACGCTCGGGTTGCGGTTCACGAGTCGCTGGAGCAGGTTGGTGCTCGCGATCACGTCGTGGATCTTTCCCTTGGCGTTCGCGATCGCGAGCTGCACCTTGCGCACCTGGAGCTTTTCCTGCATGTCCGAGAAGACCTGGATCGTCGTGGCGTCCATGTCGTTCATGTACTGCGCGTCGATCACGACACCACGCACGCGCACGCCCTCGTGGAGAAGCCGCGCGATCTCGTTGTCCACGAGCACCGTGACGCGCTCGCAGTTGGCGAAGAAGAGCGAGCTCTCGACGCGCACGGCGACCACGTCGCCCAGGTTCTTCGCGTTTGAGTACAGATTGCGGTCCACGAGTCCGCCGTCTGGGAGCTCGCCGAGGATCGCTACGGGAGCGGTCTTGCTCTTGTACATAAGCGCGAGGATGGACACGATGATGGAGCCGATGAGCCCGTCCAGCACGCCCAGGGCGAGCGTGAGGATGAACGAGAGCGTCCAGACCCAGAACTCGTCGCGCTTGACCTTGTACAGCCACTTGGCCTCGCGGAACTCAATCAAGGTGTAGCCAGCAACGATGATGATCGACGCTAGCGTCGCACGCGGCAGGTAGTACAGTGTGCCAGTCAAGGTGTAGAGCGAGATCACGATGAGCAGCGTCGTGATGACCGAGGCCAGCTGCGTGCGGGCGTTCATGAAGTTCACGGCCGTGCGGGACATACCGCCGGTGGGAGGCATCGCCTGGAAGAAGCCACAGACGATGCTCGCAACGCCCAGACCCATGAGTTCCTGGTCTGTGTTGATGTTCTGGCCACGAGCGATGCCCAGGCGCTTGGCCATGGCGATACTCGATAGGTACACCACCACACAGATGGTCAATGCGTGATAGAGGATCTTGCCAAAGTCAGCGCCGTCCAGGAGTCCGTTCTCGAACCCGTGCCACGGCTCGAGCGGAGCTGGGAAGCCACTCGGGATCTTGCCCGTGAGCTTGATCTTCTTCGGCCCCAGGTGGTAACCCACGATGCCGCCGAAGATACAGACGATCAACGGACCCAGGTCGCAGAGCGTGCGGATGATGTAGAGCACGACACGAAGGATGCCCGTCTTGGGCGTGCTCTGGACAGTCTCGACCTCGTTCTGCGCGCGCTCGTGCTGCAGGCTCAGGAACTGCTGGTCCGTGAGCGAGAAGCCGTGGCTGTAGTTGCCCGAGGGCGCAGACGTACCGTCACTCTGCACGGGCGTGAGGATTTGTTGGTTCTCCTCGAGCTTGGACTCGGGCGCAGCGTCATCTTTCTCAAAGAGACGCGTGACGATCGGGTTGGGGAAGAAGCGCTTCTTGGCAAAGCGCAGTCCGAACAAGAAGAGGATCGAGAGCGTGCCAACCCAGAAGCTGTACTTGTTGGTCTGGTCGATGCCCTTGAAGATCTTGTAGACTGTCTGCGGCGGGTACGTGGCGTGCTCGACCTTGATCTGCAGCCAGTTCTGGACCTGCGCGAGTGCGATGAGGAAGCCGCCGGCCGAGATGAAGCCACCCATGACCGGGCGCGAGAAGAAGTCGGCGACCTGGCTCAGGTTGAGGAAGCGCAGCAGCAGCAAGATGCAACCCGAGAGGAAAGAGAACATGATGCCCGTAGCGATGCGCTCCTTCTCGCTCTCGATCGGGCTCAGGATCGTGCCCACGAGCAGCGAGACCTCGGATCCGCTGGCCACGGACAGCATCGTGGACGAGCCGAAGAGCGCGTACACGAGAGGCGCCGTGGCGGCCGTGTAGAGTCCGTTCTGCGGCGGCACCTTCATGATCGTCGAGAGCGACACCTCCTGCGGGATGAGCATCATCGTGACCGTGATGCCCGAGACGATGTCGTACGGCAGGTCGCGCTTCCAGTTGTAGTGACGCACCCAGTGGATCGACGGCACGAGGTACACGAGTCGGTCGTAGAGCGACTTCTTGGGTGCAAGGAAGCGGTCCGTCACGGTGGCAGAACTGTTGACGGTAGTGACGTTGTCGGCCAAAGCTCTGCCAAAGTTGTGTCTCGTGGTCATTGTCGCTGGTTTCTGGCTTGAGACTCGGTTAATTACGTGATTTGTCAGGTGGTGATGCGCAATGCGGGACTCCAGAGACGAACAGCGGTCGCTCGTGGCAATGCTGGACAAGGAGGAGAATTGGAGAATGAGCACTTCGTCGCAGTCCAAGTTTTTTCCGCATCGATTTCGAACTCGTCAGGGCATAGCTTTGCGTGAGCTTTCGAGGAGTTACAGCTCGGAAGCCAGCAGGAGCACTGCCATCATGGGCTGGATAGAGTCGATCAAACCGCAGATACGGCGGTGCTCAGGTCCTAAGACCTGGGACTTGGGACCTGAGACTGTGGCTGGGAGATGAGCTCTTGAGAGAGCGTCAGCGCGACAGCTGAAGTGAGTTTCGTTCATTCCAGCGGTGGAGGCAAGTGGAGGTGCTCTCGGGCCTCTGGTGGCGCTATGCGAGCTCAGGGTTGGGTGGAAGTCCTGCTCCAATCACAGCATTGGGATCACGTGTGTCGAACAGATGAACCCATTTCTATTTCTAACGCACTATTTCAGCCAATCACATATTAGTATTCGCTAAAATCGAGCAGAGCTACATGGTGATTGGCGTAAATAAAAGCGCCAATCGTCATGCAATGGTATCACGTGTCATGATTTTCTTAAGCGGAAGAAATGCTTTGGCTTCACTTAGTTTCTGGTGGTGCCAGTGCACGTCTGCGTGGAGTAGAAGGGCGAACTGCATCAGGCTTCGCGCGTTCGCGAGTGAGAAGATGAACTGATTACTGTGTTGTACTGGTAGTCGCTGGCTTCATATATCGCTTCGTTGTCTGCACGTGCTCAGTGGGACTCACTGTAATGCTGAGCTGACCAAAGGACTTCGGCTAGCGGCCAAAGGAGTAGCGGCGTAAGCTCGACATTCTGAAAGCTGTGCCACGTAAATTATGCTTTTAACGAGGGCGCGACATCCACGGCAGTGCTCTTCACTTCATAAGTGGTTGGTGGTACAATTCACCGCGAGTCCCCAGCCAAATCTGATATCAATCGCCCCACCTGACGAACACCAAATGCAGGGACGGCATTGAATGTGTCGATACAAGCGAACGCACATTCCTACAGCTTCAGTCCGAACCTACTGTAGCCACTTCGACTATAGAGCTATTATTTGGTGCTGAAGTCGAGCGATGCAATCGAGAATGGCCGTTTCTGTGGTGAGACAGCTTTTCTTGAGGATTCCGAGGGCCCACACCTCTGGTGAAGTAGGTTGCTCCTCTTTTTTGCTAGTACTCCATTAAAAAAAATCGCGTAACCTTACGCCTCTGCTGAATATTTTTTTTAACATGACAGGGAAATGAAGAAATTTAAATTCTTTGTACATCAGTTTAAGGTGTGACTGGAACTGACTATGACTATTGAATTCCGACGTGATTCTTGGCTATTTACCCATTTGATGGGTAAACTGTCCAATTTTTTACGGATGGCCACCGAAGTGGTTCCTTTGATGGGTAAACTGTCGTTGAAACTGGAATACAGAAAGCAAGGTATCATGTTTATTTAGCTTATTTTTTTCCGTCCCATTTTCCTTAATTGCTAACCTACTTCA
The DNA here is from genome assembly GCA_023334015.1 of Globisporangium paddicum. NCBI lineage: Eukaryota > Oomycota > Peronosporomycetes > Pythiales > Pythiaceae > Globisporangium > Globisporangium paddicum. Next base: position 4,674 of record JAASFV010000695.1, read on the forward strand.
CTGACATTTGTTTTGTTTACGCCACAAAAATATATACCCCACACCTCAGTCCTGAGTCGCCTCGCTCGAGGCCGACTCGTGCACCGCAGCCTTCTCCGCCAACTCGCGGGTGTTGAAGAGCTGGTCCGCGTAGCACGTTGGAGATTGCTGATGGGCTCCAGTCTGCTGGTAAGCCGGCGTGGATATGAAGGACACGAGCGAGCCCACGTGCTGCATGAGCATCCACTTCGTGAGGCTTGAGCCATGGCGCTTCTCATTCGGGTTGACCGGTCGCACATCGGGCTGGCTCGTCTTCTTCCGAAGACGGAACGTCAGCCCGCGCTGCTCGGCGAGCTGCGGCAGCGGAGGCTTACTGGCAGGCTTGGATGCGTTCAGTTCGGACTTCTGCTTGCCGGTCAGGTCGCGTAGCGTCACGCTTCGCCGGCGAGAGAGCGAGGCCAGGCGCTGGCTCTTGCCATCGGACGCGCTCGGAGACTCGGTTCGCTGTCGTTTGTTCGACAACGGGGCTATTGTCGCCTCAGAGGCATCTGGGACTTCGGCGATAGCGTCCGTCTTCGTGCTCTCGAGCGCCAACTCGAGAGCGAGCGCCTGGGAGAGCACCAGTAGATCCGGGGAGCTCGTCGAGTGCCTGCGTAGGAACGGGAAGTTGCGCGCCGCGATGCATTCGACCTTGCTCCCATCCTCCGCACTGCCACTGGCATCGCTCATCGCGAGGCTTGTCGGCTCTGAAGGCTGCACTGGCGCCACATCCTCCTCGATCGAGATAGGGACCACTGGGGTAGCAATTTCTCGGAGATCATCCATGGCCGCACGCACCTCCTGAAGGACAGCCAGCGTCTGCATCTGCAAGTCCTCGATCTTCAAGATCCGCTCCTCAAGCTTCAGCGGTGGTGGTTCGCTTGGTGACTCAGGAGTAACGCTCGTCCTGTCCAGGGTTTGCTCACTTAGCTGTAAGGCTTCAACTGTAGATACCTCATTATATACGAGTCCTTTGGCCTCGTCCTTGGCCTTGAGTTTCTTGAGCTCCTTCTTGAAGTTCATACCTATGCCGAATTCCATCGTATCATCCTCATAGTCGGGGTTCACGACCGTCGAGATGATGTTCGCAGCGTACCTGGCCGAGATCTGGTCGGCCATGCGCGCGTCGCCGTCGGCGAACACGAGTTCGACGATCGCCTTGAGCGGGCAGTAGACCTGGCGGCTCTCGTTGCTCTCGAGGCACGTGATAAGGATCGTGCTGAGCACGCGTTTGCGGTCGTCCGGGTACCGCGTGAGGATCGTCTGGAAGTCGGCGCGACTGAGCACGCACATCTCGACGTACGTCATGGCCCGCACGTTGGCCGTGCGCTGGTAGTTCATCAGCAGCGCGATCTCGCCAAAGGCCTGGCCGCGCACGAGTAGTCGCGTGTACTTGGATGTTTTCTTGCGCGCCTCATTGTCGTGGTCGCTGGCACGCTCGGTCTTGAGTCGGGACCGTTTGTCAAACTCGGTTTCGTCGTCATGCTGGTCAGCCGTCGACTGCGTCTGGCCATAGAAGGCCGAGTTCGCATACCGTGACGCGTTCGAGCTCTGTCTGCCTTGAACTCTAGTTGTCCGTAGAGAGAATGGCGCTGTGGCCTGTTCAAAGCTGTCGGCGCCCGTCGAGAGCTCGCAGCTGCCGCGATTGATCATGTAGAACTCGTCGCCGACCTCGCCGCGGCGCAGGATGAAGTCATCCGGCAGGTACACGCGCACGTGGAGGCTGAGCGCGATCTGCTTCTGGAAGTCAGGCGTGCAGTCGCGCCAAAATGGCACGTTGAGCACGAGGTCCATGTACTTGAAGAGCACGACCTCGAGCGCCAGGTTGTGCGTGAGGTCTTTTGAAAAGCGTACGATCTCGCCGTCGAGGGACTCGTACTCGCGCCACAAGTGCTCGTAGTACTGGTGGATGCGTTCGCGGAGCAGCGCCGGCAGCTGAAGCTTGCTCATGATCGCAAACATGCCCTCCATCTTGCGTTGGTAGTTGGTCGAGTTGGCGTTAAAGTTGGACACGAGCATGGCGACGTTGCCAAAGACGATCGCGAACACGATCGAGCCCAGGAAAACGGCCAGGGACGCGAAGATGCTCTGGCCGACCGTCGATGTCGTGAGCCCCTGGCCCTGGAGCAGCTGCAGCGCGTCGTAGAAGTTGGCCGCGTACTGCTCAGTGGAGCTCAGCGCCGTCGTGAAATCGCTGGTGGTCGCGCCGGTGTCCACGAGCAGCTTCCAGCAGCACGCCATGTAGTGCGCGAGCAGCACGATGAGCAGCACGATCCAGATAATGCGCACAAGGTGCGAGTAGCGTGAGTAGATGAGCCACGCCCAGATGCTCTTGCTCGAGTTGCCGGCGTACACCATCCAGGTGAGTCTCAGGATACGCACGACGTGCACCAGTCGCTGCGTTCTCAGAACTCCGTCGATGAGAACGTGGGACCAGTTCGTGTCGAGCTCGCCGCGAAAGTGCAGCACCAACTCGACTGGCAGCGCTGCGAGCAGCTCGGGTACGCACCAGCCTCGGAGATACGCGTGCGCGATTTCCCGGCGTGAGGTCACGAGCACGCCCCGCTTGTCCTGGTAAGACGTGTTGAAGGACAGCACAAAGTCGAGCATGAATACGAACTCGGTGGCCAGGTCGACGAAGTGAAACCAGTGCTTGCCCGTGGTCACGAACGCCACACTCACGGGGAAGTAGATCGCGTGCGAGAGGAAGGAGAGCAGCAATACGAAGCCCCGCACCCGTGCTGCCGTAGAAAAGGGCGAGAGTGGCGCCACGATCCGCCTGGCGAACGCGCGCGCTCGGCGTTTGAGTCTGCGGCACCAAGAGACGAGTTTCCAGTGGAGTGAGAAGCGATTGCCACTGGCGCTAGCTGGGAGCTGCTTTGCAAGGCCGTCGTGGTTGCTCTTCTGGATCGAGCTCCGCGGTTTGATCACCAGCACGGGGCCTGTCACGGACGACGGAGCCGTTGTGGTCTCTGATCCCGAGGGCATCTGTCGCGCCTGCTCTCTCGTTATTGGAACTCTCGAGTGCGACCGAGGCGTGGTGCTCGAGTCGCCCTGTGATAGCTGGGAGGATCCGTCCGGGCCTGAAACCGGGAAGACCCTGCTGCTACCGCCGGTGCTCCCCATCGACGGCGTATGCTGCAGCCTTCGGATCTGGAACCGCTCCATCATCTCCTCGTACTGCTGGTCCGCAACATCCTCCTTGGTCGTCGCGGCGGCAAAGAACCCCGCGGTCGGCGACGGCAGCAGCGAGCTTCGCGAGAGTCGCTTGAGCGCCACCGTGTGCTGGATTCGCTCCATGATCCCCTTGGGCACACCAGTGCCAGTTGCGTCTGGCTGTACTGCACTACTCTGTTGTCCCATCTCGCTACTTCTGCTCTGTCGAGGCTCAGTTGTCGCCTGACTCGGTGGGCCCCGGACTGCCGCGTTGCCCCGGTTCGCCTGCTCGTCTACCGAGTAGCGGCGCTCGAGTGGCCTCCTTGTCTCTGTAAGCGATATGCGGCGCACTGAGCCCGCGCGGTGGAGCCTTGGCGCGAGTTTATCTCTGGCCTCTTGCTCATCGGCGTCCGTTGAGTCGACCTCAGCGCCGCTCGGGAGCGCTGAGAAGACCACCGAGTCCGAGAGCTTGCGCTGCATTAGAGCGGCCAGGCTCGGCGCACGCGCTGGGAAGACCAGCGACGAGCGAGGCGGGAGCGACGTGGGTGACGGCGACGATGCCATCGCGTTTATTGAGATGACAAAGACGCGGTTAATCACTAGAGCGGAGAACTGCACTCGCCATCGACCTCGAATGAGTCGCTTTATAAATGCTATTGATAACCTCACATTGCTCAACTGGCAAGTCCCACACAACGGCCCGATGCTCGCAAACCAACTTGTTTATTTCTGTCTCTGTGGGCTGCTGCTGCTGGGGGAGTCTCGTCGGTTGGATTGTTGTTAGATTGAGAGCTCGATGGCTCTTTTCGACCTCGATCAAACAAGGCTATTTTTTTCGTTGATGAGGTACTTGGTCGTGTCGTGGTGAAGATCGAGAGCTCTCCACGAAAGTCCCAGGCATCTCAGTTGAGTCTTTCAAAGTGCAGTAAGGCGATGAGCGCAACTGACGCTAGTCCCATGGAACTATCGATTGTGAGACTCGTGTTGCCTACTTCTACTACGACCTAGTGCATATTCATATCAGCTGATGATCGGCCGGCGCTTGTTAGACATGATCATCAAAATTAACCAACGCGCTTCGCTGAGTATCGCACCAGATCGCACGGCGTGAAATCTCAATGGAATGCTTGGGCGGTAAGGTGAGTTACATGTCAAAGCATCTCTATCAGATCCTAGGTTTGTATTTTAAGAGTCTGGACTGCGGCTGGTTGGCTCTGAATCACAGTTCTTCGTCATTCAGTGAGGTGCCTGAACTGTTTATGAGGCAACGAGACGCTCCGGAGCCTGGCTCTTATTGCCGCACGCCGGCACCGGCGTCGATCGTGTGCAGAGCCTGCAACCGCGAGTTCTTTGCGCGCTCGCTGCCGATTCATCAGAAATCCTGCTTCCAGAAGCACGCGTTCGTGGACATAGCGTGTCCCAAGTGCCGCGCTGTCATCAGGTTCGTAAGGCAGCAATATGTGGGGCTGACTGGGATCTTGGGCTTCAATCTCTCTCTCACACAGTCATGCTTTGGCTAAGATCTGGACGCTTTCACGAGCACGAGCAGAGCTGTACTGGTGAGCAGTTCCAGGCTCTTCTTGGCAACCAGGTACCATCACCGCCTCAGGGAGAAATCAACGGGCCGGATGAAGACGGGCGGGTCCGGTGTCGGAAATGCGGGCGTGGCTTCAACCAGGTACTCAGGAGTTGCGGCCTTGGTGGCAAGGCGGGTATATTAATTTAAGCTCTATGCATATTTAGGACCGCATCTCCAAGCACCAAGCGGTATGCCAAGACAGCCCTCATAGAGCAGCTTCAAAGGACAAGTACGACCCAGCGAAAGCAGCGAAGCGCGGCGTCTCGAGTTTAGCAAATGTCCTACGGTGTCGACGCTCTCAGACCGACACTGCCAAGTCGACGCCCGTGCATTCCAAGGTGCTCAGCGTCTCCTTCCAGCAAGCGAGTCAGCCCCGAGCAGCTCAGACGCCGTGTGTGACTCGTTCGTACGACTTTGGGAGCCACCTCTCAGCTCCAAGTGAGAACGCCCGTGATCGAGACAAGAAGCGCTTCGACATTGTCCTGCGTGATACGCTGCAGCGCCAGCAGCAGGCCTTGGGGACCCAGAGCAACTCGAGGTTTCCAGCAAAAAGCTCAGGCTCTTCTTCCTCGGGGCTGAGTGCCAAGAGCCTCGATCTCCTGGCTTCGAACGCTACGTCGACGGCAAACCCACTCGCGACCAACCGATTCATGACAACAGGCTCTTCATTTCGATAGATTAAAAAATCCAGGCTAACACCACATACATAGCTCAATCATAATACCAGGGTCTGACCTCAGTGCGTGGTAACCTTACTCAACGACGTGCACTGGCTGAGCCCTGGCCTTCTCGAGCTTCTCGCGGTGCGCCTGCTCGGCCTCAGCCCGAGTCCTGGCCTCGTCCTGGATGGCCTTACTCAGCCTCGCCAGGCTAATCGCGGTCTTGGCCCACTCAAAGCCGTGGTCGTCCGAGACCTGGTCGCCGCTGCTGCTCTGGCCCAGGAAGCCCAGCGCCTGCTGCTTGTTTACACAAGTGACTACGCCATAGACGACGGGAACGGACCCCTTGAGGTTGAGCTTCATGATCGCGAGCGCCACAGCCTCGCTCTCAAACTCAAAGCGGCCCTTAAGCTCGTCCTGGATCATGCAACCCAGGCAGATGACGCCGTCCAGCGGCGGCTTGGCGCTGCGGAGCAATGCCTTTGCGGCGAACGGCAGATCGAACGATCGCGTGACGGTCAAGTAGCAGAGGTCCTTGCGGCCGACGCCCCGCTCCAGCAGCGCATTCTTGGTGCCCGTGACCAGTGGGCCGACGATCTCGGCGTGGGAGCGTGTCGACACGATGCCGATGCGCAGGCTCGTGCCGTCCTGCGTGATCTGGAACGACCGATGGATCTCCTTGGTGGCCATTGGTGCTGGCTGATTGGTGTTGGGCTTGTTGCAGACTGGTAGCGTGGGCTGGAAGCTCCACAAGCACACGATGACCCCGTTAGAACTCCAAGATGACCCCGTTGGAATTCTGATTGTTGACCGGTTGCGACATTCATACCGGTTTCAAACTTTTGTGACAGCTAGTCGCTGACTGGTTTTGACACTCAAAATGGTTTTAACCCGTAAAGAACTCCTCAAGCTATTAACCGGTTGCGCTATTCATACCGGTTTGTTACTTTCATCTGTACCATGTAATACTTTCACATGTGCCAGCTGGTGCAAATCTTGCTTCATAAAGTACATAGTGCAATAGAAAACACAAGTATACATTCGACCTATTTTATTACATCGTGACAAACAGCAAATCGCAAACAACACAAGCAAAGCGTACGAGCACAAGCCAAGCATGGCGACCGTCGACAAGTTCTCGTACCCCGAGTACTACGACTTCCCGCCCTTCTTCACGTGCGCATGCATCTGCTCCTTCTCTACTTCTTTATTTAGGTATACGCTGTGCTAACACGCGCGCTCTATCGTTTTCTCTGTGTGTCTGTAATGGCGGCCACTAGCTTGCAGCCTGTGCGCGCGACGCGCGAGAAGCAGCTCGTGCTTTGGAAGCAGCTCATCCTCGAGTACCACCGCACGCACGGCCTGCCACTTTTCCAGCCTTTCTCCTCCGCGCTCTTCGAAAACGTCAAGATCTCCCGTGCGTTGACTCTCTATTTATTGCGCTCTCTTGCTGTCAAGGCGAAGAGCTCATTACGAAATGGTTGTTGTTATTGCAGGCAAAATGGCGCAGGAAGGACGCCTCGCGGTCGCCGAGTACCTCATTCGCTGCGGCAACGGCTCGTGGGAGGATGACACGCACACGCGCTGCCGCATCATGTGGAAAAGACCGGCGGAGTGGGCCGCCGAGATCTACGACTATGTGCGTTCACCCACTTATTAATTCTTTAGTATTGTTGCGAATATGGACTGATGCGAGTGCTGATATCGTTATTGAGCAGGCCAAAGAGCGCGCCATGATCGGCAACGTGTTCACAGTCTACGAGCTGTACGCCGGCGAGGAAACCTTGGGCTCCAGTACGTGTCCTGTTCTTGCGGCTTGCATATTATTATCATCTTGTTTTCTTCTACAGCTTCTAATTATTACTTCTTTTTTGTTTACTATGGCAGGTCTGCACGGGATGGAGCCGTGGCTGATGCGCGAGGCGCTCAAAGTGCTCGAGGCCGAGGGCAAAGTACGTAGCTTTAATGTACTATCACGAGGCTTTGCTGAGCAGTGTTGACTTTGTGTGTATGAAAATGTTGCTGTATATTTGATTTAGGCGGCGATCATTTCGGGAGAGACCTGCGAAGAAGATGGCGTCAAGTTCCTCGCGACCGACTGAGCTCTTCTTATCGTGCATGTGTGTGTTTTTTTTTTAGTATTGAAGAAGCCGGACGCAGCAGTTTTGAGACGTGGGGGACCAATCGACAAGCACAATCTGGTTTGCTACTTCCCTGTTTGCTGCTGTTTGTTGCTTGTGTTGCTGGGATCAACTGGGACAGGTGCCACCGACTTGAAGAAGCGAACGAGCCATCTTCAACGCCCGGTTGGCTGTGCATCTCGCCAACTGCCAGAGCTGCAGGATAGACGACACTGGCAAACTGTCGCGACCAAAGGCTGAGCCAGCGAACAAGGAGCACTTTTCAAAGCTCCACAAGACACACAATACAAGACAAGCATGGCCACGCAAGCGCACAAGCAGCACCCAGCCGCCAAGCCCGTGCTCGTGGAAGCCCCCGGGGCGATCGCGTCGCCCAAGCTCGACGGTTCGGGCCTGCACATTGGCCTCGTGTACACGCGCCAGTGCTGGGAAATCGTCGACGCGCTGCTCATGGCCTGTCGCGGCGAGCTGCTGCTCAAGGGTGTGAGTCGCTCGGACATCCAGGAGCTCCAGGTCTCACTCCCATTCGAGATCCCGTACGCGATGAAGCGCCTGATTGAGGCCTCGCCGACCAAGTTGGACGCGGTCGTGGTCATCGGCTGTATGGTCAAGGGCGCGACGATGTCGTTTGAGTTTGTCGCTGAGGCCGTTACGCGCGCGAGCATGAAGATCGGCATGAAGATGAAGACGCCCGTGATCTACGGTGTGCTCACGTGCCTCAACGAGCATCAGGCGCGCGTCTGCGCCGGACTGACGGACGAGGGCAAGACCCGCACGTGCAGCTACGGCGTCGAGTGGGCGCAGTCGGCGATCGAGATGGCCCATATCAACAACTGCTCGACGAAGGACATGATCGAGAACTGTGCATGTGACTGCCACTGCGCGGAAGGAGACGAGTGCACGTGCTCTCCTGGCGAGACGCAGCAGCAGAGCAAGAAGTCGACTAGTGAACGCGAGCGCAAGGAAGAGGGCGACGATGACGACGAGAAGCTCGTGCAGACGACGGGTAAGATGAATCTGAGCAAGTCGGTGGAGGACTCGATGCGCAAGGGTGAATGCGGCTCGTGCGACTGCATGGGCAAGTGAAAGAGCGGAGAAGCAGAGAGGCGAAGGGTGGGCTGGCTGATGGAGATGCATGTTGTCGCGTAGGATTTTTTCCCTCTATATCGCTGTTGCATGAGATGGCTTTCAGTATTATGATGTTGGACTTTTTGGCATTTTCGACATGTTCTTTGAATTTGGTTCATCGTGATAAAATTGGTTCACCTTTTGATGGAAATTGTCGGGTTTGATTCGCTAAGCGGTTCACTGAAGGGCTTCTGTAACTGCCGCATGAGTGCGCTATTCCACCTCAACCGTAAGGAGGACTTGCTTCTCTGGAAACCCCGTCTCCCAGCTCTTCTCTCCTAACGGCTTCATCCAATCAGTCTCGTGAGAAGCAGCAGTTGGCTCCACCATCTTCTCTCTTCTTCACTTTGCTCTCTCATTCCTGAAAAGCTCGAGTACAAGCATGGCGACTCCAGCGACGCGCAGTCATTTGTCCTCCTCCTCTCCGTCGTCATCGGGCACTGCCGGCACGGAGGCCAAGCCTGTGCTTGTGGAGAGCCCCGGGGCCACCGGCTCGATGCGCAAGCTCGACGGCAAGGACTTGACAATCGCGATCGTCTTCTCGCGCTGGTATGGCAAGGAAGTTGTGGATCCGCTCGTTGAGGCCTGCAAAAACGAGCTACTGGAGAAAGGTGTTGAGTCGTCGAACCTGATCCGCGTCGAGGTCTCGGGCGCGTTCGAGATCCCGTTTGCCGCCGGGCGCCTGATCCAGACTAAGCACGACCAGCTCGACGCGGTCATCTGCATTGGCTGCATGGTCAAAGGTGCGACGATGGCCTACGAGTTCGTCAGCGAGGCCGTGACGATGGCCGTCATGAAGCTCAATGTGATGACCAACACGCCCGTGGTCTTTGGCGTGCTCACGTGCGCCAATGAAGACCAGGCCAAGCAGTGTGCGGCCGACATTGGCGGCTGTGGCGCTGGCTCGGGTGGCGAGATGAAGACGAAGAAGTGCAACCATGGCGTTGAATGGGCTCAATCGGCGCTTGAGATGGCGCACCTGAAGCGCTGCACGGCCGCGCAGATCGCCAAAAAGTGCCACTGTAAGTGCCACTGCGCGTCTAAGAACTGCAACTGCTCTTGCCACTGCACCAAGTGCAAGTGCAAGACTTGTACATGCGCTGACTGCCAGTGTGCGAGCTGTGGCGTCAGCCACAAGAAGAGTGTGACTGGTAACTGCACGGGGTGCGGCAAGACGAGCGCCAACTGCGGTTGTGTGAACTGCAACTGCAGCGCCTGTGGCTCCAAGGCTGCCAAGGCAAAGTCGCTGCCTTGAGCGAGTGAAGCATATCGGAAGTCGTGACGATCCTGGAAGGGATTGAGAGCTGCTGGTATTATTTTCCAATGCGTGTAGTAGCATAGGCATGAAGTCTGGGCGAGGATAATGAGTTTTGAATGCAATACATACTTTTCTGGTGAAGCTTTTTTGACGATGCGTAGAAATTTGTTGGTGAACTGGGAAATAGTTGGCGGACTTTTCTGTTTACTGGAAGGAAACTGGTGATATATGATGAATACGAGAAAAGCGCTGGTGTGTTGAGCAACTGTGATGCGTGTAGCAGCAGATTATGCCGTCGAAGCGCCGTTGCGAGGCGAGCCTTCTCCGTTCTCCGACTAGGTTCATGGCAACATAATAATATAACTACCAGTTCACATTGTCAAAAAAAATAAGGTCAGCTACTCACAGTCGCGTTGCTCTTGCCGGTCTCAGATTTGGCGCTCTTGCTCTTGCGCTTGCGGCGCATCGCCTCCACGACGAGCTCCAGCTTGCGCAGGTTGAACGCTTTCTGGTTCGCCTCGAGCTTGGTGCGCGCGAGCTCCTCCTACCCAAACACACACACATAAGCACAAGCCTGGGGTTAGAAACACAAGAACCATAACCATCCATTGATAAAGCTCGTTCCACACCTCCATTTCCTGGAATCGCTGTCCATGCTCGCTCTTCTGGTAGCTGTGCACGTCCGTGAGGTCCTGTTCGAGCCGCTGCTTCTCACGCTCGAGCATACTGAGCTGTTCGCGGAGTGCAGCCACTTCGTGGTTCTTCGCCTGCAGTTTTTCCTTGTTGGCGTCGTTGATGCGCTTCACTTCGTCCACGGGCACAAAGTCACTGAGGTCCATGACGACTGGCACTGGTGACGCTGGTGCGACAACCCGCTCGGCCTGTTGCACTTGGAGCTGCTGTTGAAGCGCCACAGCTTCAAGCTCACGGCGCCTGGAGTCCTGTAGCAGCATCTCGATACGTGGCAGCTCGCCCTGCAGCAGTGCTTGAATGCGCTCGTTGTACGACAGGTGGACTGTCAAGTGTGCGCGCCCTGTTTGCACTTTCCCGGCTTCCAAATCACCGCCAGCAGCCGCACTTTCTCGCTCTTGACCGTCGTCTTCGTGGACATTCGCGAGCATCAGGATGCCCACAAACATGTCGATAACGCGTCGGCCCATGGCCTCATCGGCAACTCGCAGCCATGGGTCCGCGACGCGCTGAAAGTGCGTAAAGAGCATCCCCACGAGCGCCGCGAGGCCCGTCTTGGTCACCAGCGCCTCGGTTGTGTTCATCATCATGGTCGTGAGCCGCGACGAGCGCTTCACGCACAGGTACGAGCCCACGAACGAGTCGCCCACGAAGGCGCTGAACGCGCGTAGCAGCCGCAGCTCGAGGTCATGCGTGTTTTCGCTTTTCTTGCTCTTTGCAGTTGCTTCTTGCGTTGCTGGCGTAGCTGTTGGTGAGGCCGTGCACCAAGAGTTCTCGAGGGTTGCCGATGCGGTCGCCATCGCTTGGGGTAGGGGCTGAATAGCTACCGAGCAGTGGTGAGTAGCGCACGTCTAGCTGTGTGTATGCGCTGGAGCGAGCGCGTGGCGGAATGAGTTGGCGTCCGGAGGCGGAACGAATGAGCTGCCAGCTGCTGGTGTGTCGTGCTGCGTCGAGAATGGCATTGGCGAAAGGTAACTTGCGACCGTTCATGTCTGAATTTGGTCCAATTTGATGCATCAAATTGGTAATACAGGTAAACCTGGCTAATACGATCCCTGATAAAATTAATATCCTAGTATATATGATTGAAATTCGATCCACTCATACCATTTCTATATAAATGTATGGGCAAAATCTGATGCATCGCAAAATTGATATTTGATACCTCATTGGCCAAAATTTGATACTTTTTTTCTATGCTGTTTCATGCATATCTTGAACCGTATTTGGAAGCCAAAGCACTCGTTGCATATTTATTGACTAAATCTGGCATCCATAAATTATAAACTCGTTTGCAGCTATGATCCATAACAGCAAAT
>JAASFV010000696.1:0-16610 GCA_023334015.1 Globisporangium paddicum
ACACACATGAATGAGCTCGCGGCTGCTCGTGGCTCTATCCTTGGGACTTTCGATGGACCAGCCGTCTGTCAAAAAGGCTGGGGATCCGCGGCGTCTGTCCTCTACAGCAGCTTCTACATGAGCTGGGCAGTCCCCATGTGTGGGGTGTCCGCATCCACATGGCCAAAGGCGAAAGGCAAATCCCAGAGCTATCCACAACAACCTCTCAGCGAGACATCGCTCGCTCCTTGCGCTCTATGGCCACTTCCGTCCTCATCAAGCGAAACGACGTCACACTCCAAAATTCATTCACAAAATTCACAAAAATAACTTTCCGGGATTTCAGGAAAGTGCCTCGAACACGGCTCGAATGCGATAAGAACAGGATCGCAACTGTTCGATATCAGATACGCTCTTGGACTTCCTATGTGAGTTTGACCAAGAGGCCTCTCTTTGTATCGAGTCAACCTCATGTCTCCTGAAGATCACCTGCGGCAGTGCCTTCCAGCGATATCTTTGGGAGAGAGACCCAAAAATCAGAGCCCACCCACTCACCCGCGTGCGTCAGACTTCTCGCAATTGCTACGAGGTGATCGACTTGCCTCGTCTCCTTCCTGTCAGCTGCAAGCCTCAGTCAGTCTCCCTCGAGACGACACCTGCAAACGAACCCATTTCAAGTGGACACTGATGCGAGCCTGAGTCGGGAGCCTGTCATCACAAAACTGTACTATACTATGTCCATCCATGCGCCTACTTCGTGGGAAATCGCCACAGGGTTCACCTCCAAGGACGCCAACCAGAGAAACAATCGGTGCGAGTTACGAAGCGGCGAACGAGCTCAAAGACTCAGACGCCAGCCTTGAACTCTACGGAAGCAGCAACATGATCGGCAAAGCGCCAACTCTCGAAGCTCGACGATGGCATATCTGACACGGCAACGCAAGGTGAGCGCCCGAGCTACCTAAGAGCCTCAGTTTCAAGAACATCTCAAGCCAGAGGCTCAATAGACTTATCTCTCTCACACTTCGTCAAATAGCCAAATGCACTTCTTGTTCTTTCTCTCTCTTTCCTGTATACAAAGACTCCCCTCTGTCTTGTGTTTTCTTCTCTTCTCGTCGCCTTTCATAACTTGATATCTTCTTGCTACACGACGTAAAAGTCATTGGTCTTCTGCAGAGTGCGCAGAGCGTAGGCGACTTCCACGGCGCTCGGTCGGTCGTTGCGGTCAAGCGAGAGGCATCGCCTTGCGATGTTCACGATCTCGAGCGGACACTGCTGCGAGAACGTCGGCACGAGGTTACCTGTCGCCACCATCTGCAGGATGGCCACGTCCGCGAGCCGGTTGCCGTTCGGACCGACCACATCCTCGTACGGCAGCGCGTGCGTGTCCACCTCGCTGAGCACGACGCCGAACGCAAAGATGTCGCACGTCTGGTCGTAATCGCTGCTGCCGGCGATGACCTCGGGCGCGAGCCACCGGCCCGTGCCCACGCCGATGGTCATCGTGCTGATCTCGGACCGGAACCGCGCGATGCCAAAGTCACTCAGCTTGGCGCGCAAGTCTTTCGTGAGCAGCACGTTGCGGGACTTGAGGTCGCGGTGCACCAGCGGCGGGCTGAACGAGTGCACGTAGACCAGGGCCTCGACAATGTCAATCGCGACCTGGAGCTTCTCGGCGGTCCAGTGACGCGGCGTCGTCGGGGTCTCGAGGTACCGCCGCAGGTCACCTTGCTCCATGTATTCAAAGAGCGCCTGGAGGTCCGACTCGATTGTCCACGCGACGCCCACGAGCGCCACGACGCGCGGGTGGTCGAGCTTGGCCACGAGCTTGATCTCAGCCACAAAGCTCTGCGTGTTCTGCCAGTTGGCCTCGTCCTTCTTGAGCCGCTTGCAGGCCACGAGCCGCGTCTTGCGGTACTTGGCCAGGTACACGACCCCGTAGGCGCCGCTGCCGATCTTCTTGACGTCCTCGATCTCCTCCGTGTTGACCTGCAGTGACAGTAGCTCCTGGTCGCTCCAGAGCGATACTGTCTCGCGGTCACCAGACTTTTGTGTCGACCCACCGTTCTCAAACGTGTACGTGCCGTTGCCAGGGTTGTTGGACTTGTTGCGCGTCTCTTCTTCGCGCAAATCGCGGCGGCGCTTGTACCATAAAAAGAAGCCCACGATGACTGCGATGAACGCGAGCACGCCAAAGATCGCGCCCACGATCGTGCCGGTGTTGCTGCCGTTTGACACTGGCGTTATGGTCGTGTCACCCGAGCCTGAGCCAACGCACACGGCCACGCCCGCAATCGTTTGCTGCACACTCGAGGCCACGCACCCGGCCGAGGCCCCGAACGAGTCGACCGATAGCAGCGTGAGACTGGACAGAAAACTCGCCTGGACCTTGGTCAGCACGAGGTTGGAGAACGAGTTGTCCCGCAGATAGAGGCTCTGGAGCTTGGTCATGCTGAAGATCTTGGGCGGAATGCTCGTGAGCGTGTTGCCCGAGAGATCACTGAGCAATAGAGGCAGAGAGGTTGAGATAATTGGTGAGCTCTTGGCAAGTGACACAATGCAAGGAGCTAAGCATTATAGCGATAGTCGAGACGTACAGTGTCGTGACGTTGGGGAAGTCGCCGTCAAAGCTCGTGAGGCTGTTGACAGAGAGGTTGAGCGTGTGCAGCTGCGGGAGGCTGAACTTGACTGGGAAGCTTGCAAAGTAGTTCTTCGACAAGTCTCTGTAATTAAAATAAATAAACAATTAAATAAACGGCAAGACGCGATGAGCACTAGAGCCGAGTTGGAAATATAAATAGCAACATGAATAAATTATCACGTACAGCACTTGGAGCGAGGTCATGAAGGGCAGGTCCGCTGGGTATTCTTTCATGACGCAGTTGACCATGCTAAAATTTTTCAGTTGCGGCGGGAACGTCGACTGCGGGTACTGGTCCAGCTGCAGGTTCGCCAGTGTCCTGTCATTATTTATACAATTAATTAATTATTAGCCACATGGATTCGCAATAAAAATAATCATCATGATAATGCGCCACGTACACTGACTGCAGCTGGGTCTGCGCGTTCAGCAGCTCGGTCGAGATCGAGAGCTTGGCCACCTTGCCGCGCGTGCCGTCCGTGCTCGTCCCGCCTGCAATCGTTCTGCAATATTAGAATCGCCCATACAATCAAATAGTTAGCATTCCAATCATCGAATTTTAAATAAAAAGTATCCATAACACACGTACATTTTTTTGGTGGCGGCCAGGAAGCTCAGCGTCTCGGCGTTCTGCAACACGTCGTTGCTCTTGGAGGGCAGCGTGTCCGTCCAGTCCGCGAAGCGCCCCTCGGCGTCTTCGTACGCGGCCTTCTCGGCGCTCGTCCAGTTGTCCTCAAAGTTGCTCTTGCTCACGCCAAACGGGAGCAAGAAAGTGTACGCGGTGAAGTCCACGATACCGCGCGCCACCTGGTCGTCCGCGCCGTTCTTAAAGCACTCGAACGCGCACGAGCCGTTGCTGCCGAGGCGGCACTCGCTAAAGGCCGAGCCTTCAGTGCACTGCGTCAGATTGGCGTTCGCGGCGTAGGCGATGCACGGCCGCCCCTCGTAGCAGACCGACGCGCAGTCGGACGTGAGCGCCGTGATCTTGCGGCTGCAGGTCGCGCCGCGGGCTGCTCGTGGCATGGACGCCAGCGTGAGCAGCGCTGTCAGTAACAGTAGCGACTTCATGTGGTTGCTCTGCTGTTGGATGGAGAATGGAGCTGCCTGTCAGTGGGTCGACTCTCCACTCGTAATGAGCTTCTCGCGTGATGACGCTACTGGAATTTCGGCTGTTTGGTGTACCCGTGCGACAATATTATTTTGACTTCTTGGGCGATTTTTTTGCATAAACTGGTCAAAATGGTAGGGCTACTATAAAGCTCAGCGATTTGAACTGTAGATATAAGCTATTTAGACATATATTGTAGTATTTTAGGTCAGGTCTGTAATCTTAATTTGCTATACATTTCCATAAAACAGCAGTATTGACAGCATATTATGCTGATTTAGATCCGAAATTGGCTTGGATTGCCTGATGGGTTCGATATTTAATTCCGCTGTGTTTTCTCATTCTTTTCTATTTTGTCCAAGTCTCCTCTCCCATGACAAAATGAAAAAATGAAAGAATGCCAATAAATCGCTTACTGCGGCGGTGGCATGAGGTCCTGGACCGCGATGCGCCGCAGCGGCTCGCCCGTGATGGGGTTTATGCCGCCGCGCGAGTTGTGGTGCTGCAGGTTCTGCGCACGCACGACCGCGCGGTGCTTGGCCGCCGTGTCCGAGGCCAGCAGGCGCGCGCCGTCCTTGCCGTCGTTGTACTGGAGCGTGATCAGGTTGAAGGCCTCACCGCCCTTGTTGCGCAGAGCCTTGGTACCGCTCTGGCGGATCGCCTGCCACTTCTTGTCGTCGGCCGCACTCGCGACGTCCATTTCGCTCCAGCGCTTGATCTCGCGCTGCACACCATCGTAGCGGCGCCGCTCCTGGTGGATCTTGACGCGCGCGCCGTGCTCCTCGCGGCGCGCGCGCTCCTCGCCAGCCGTGTCCGAGTGGAACCGATCGGCGTCTGACAAGAAGCCCTGGCTCGTCGGCTTGTACACGAGCATCGCGGCGCCCGTGGCCGACGTGTCGATGCGCACAAAGCCCTCCTTGCGCTCGCGCAGGCGCGCCTTTTCGTGCTGTTCCTTGTCCTGCAGCGCCACGCGCTGCTCGCGCGACCGCGCGGGGATGTTGTTGAACGCCACCATGTTTTGCGTGCGTATTCGATGGTATGCGGAGCTGATGACAGACACAGTGTGTTTGTGCTCCTCATTGAGCACGAGACCGAGCTGGTCATGGCATGTGTCTCCGTAAATAGCAGCGCTTTCTCGTATTCTAAAAGCAAACTCATAGCCAGATGCGTCCATAGATGACCGTGTTGTGTCACTGAAGGTACGCTTGAAAAGTGACCACCATAGCTAAATGGCCACATTTCCGGATGGCTACATTACCGAAAGCGTTCACTTCAAGGAGACGCATGGAGATACACAGCATACCACTTGTTGGTACGATGCTGTCAATCCAGTCGCTCGCCCATGTCATCCAGTCGCTAGAAGAACGTGAAGATGCACGTCTCGCACTTGTCCACGAGCGGGATGACGCTCTCCTTCCAGCTCACTTGGGGTGCCTGCTGCGGCGCACCCACGGACGGGAACGCGTGCGGCGACACGTCCACGCCGTTGACGTGCGTGAGGAAGACTTCCTCACCGCGCATGCCCGCGTCAAAGGCGGGCGAGCCCGGCAGCGCCTGCACGACGATCCAGCCGTCCTGCTGGCGCAGCGGCTTGAGGCCCAGCGCGCCCTGCACCTTGGTCACGCTCACGGTCTGCTCGCAGTCGAAGCTGAACCAGAGTCGCACGGCCTGAATGAATCCGCGCTGCGCGTCGCTCTCGCTCAGCTGGTACACACCCTCGTACAACACGCGCGGGCCGTGATGCGAAATAGCGTTCGGACATGCGATAGCGAGCGGCAGCAGCGTCGTCTGGATCGACAGGATCGTTACGGGCCGCCCGACGCGCCGGAAGCGGTTGATGTACTCGCGCGCGCGGTTCGTGGTCACGAGCACGTCCTCGTATTCGCTGGGGACTGGTGACGAGGGCGACGCGGTCTTGAGCGCATTGAGTAGACTCGTTGTCTTAGACGAGCTCTTGTCCTTGACCATGAGCGGCACCCACGTGCCGATGTGGAGGTACGGCTCGTGGTACACGCTGCTGGCGACGGCGACTGTAGCAGCAGCAGCTGATGTGGGGCTGCCAAAGATACTGGCTCGTGCGTTTGGGATGGGCGTGTCCGCTGCAAGGCGTTCATTGCCCAACGCGCACATGGGGCTCGCGAGGCTCGAGCCAAGTGGCACGGTGCTTGTGCGTCTGTCATTGTCCACCAAGCCACGTCATTATAAAGAGGAGCGATGGGGAGAGAGTTCGTCATAAATCACACCAGTACAGTACCTCCCAATGGGCACGAAGCTACTCTTGCGCATGCCGCGGATCGCAAAGTCGGTCTGCTGCGTGAGGTCACTCATGCGCCGCATGGGGCCGCTAAAGATGTCGAGCACCCAGCGCGAATCTGCGACCATGAGCGTCTCGATCTGCATCTTCTCCAGCGCACTCTCGTCATCGTCGCCTTCTTGCTCTTCCGCGAGCGTGAGGTCGGTGCAGAGATCCTGGGCGCTCTCGCCGTCTGGCAGTCGGTAGAGCGCGATCTCAGCGGCGGACGCGACCGCGAAGAGCTCCTCCTCGCAGTAGAGCGCGCCCGCGAGGCGCATCTTGACAGCGCTCCAGTGCGCGAGCGCGGCACCCACGTCCGCCGCCTCGAACTCGAAGCAGCCGTCGTTCTTGCACACGAGCACGCCCACCATGCTTCACTCGTGCTGGTGTTGTTGTTGGATGGAGTTTTTTTTGTGTGACGCTTCGGTGATTGAAGTGGAATAGTGCCACTTCAACAGCTAAGCGAGACATTTTATCTTGACGAATGTATGCTGATGTCCATCCTCTTTAGGCTGAATATCAATTTGCTTTCTGAAAAACGCCAAATAATATTATAATCTTTGAGAAATAAAAATAAACCGATTCATTGCTGATCAGCGTGCTCAGCTAGCCCTCGACTCACTCGTTCTGCTGCACTTGCTGCATCAGCGCTTAGTGGACTTGGCGTCGTCTCTGCTTGTGGAGCGCTGGTCGACCTGTCGAGAATGCGCCGCAGCGTACTCATCGAGACGTCCTTCCCGAACTCCGTCTTGAGTCGCATCCTAACCGCGTCGAGGTCTCGTCCCCCGTGCTCAGCAGTCCAAAGGCGCACGCTCGCGTCTTCAGTCGCATCAAGCGCGGAGGGACGCCCTCTCCGCTTCTGGGGGCGTCCGGCATTCCGCAAGCGGCTGTGGAGCGTGCTACGGGGCATGCCCGTCGCCTTGGCGATCTCGCGGAGGCTCGCGCCTTCCGCCCGTAGCTGAACAACACTCGCAGTTATGACCTTGGCGAGGATCGTCGCGTGCTTCTTGACCTTGAGCTTCAGCTCGGTTGCAGACGCTACCAGACTGCGGTCCAATACGCGACTTATCGTGGACAGACTCACGTATTTACCAAAGTCCGTCCTGATGCGCTCCTGGAAGTCCGCGAGCTTCGTCATCCCTTCGTCTACTGCCCACTGGCGGACGCTCGCTTCTTCGCTGGCCTCGAAGGCGCGGCGGCGGCCTCGCGTCTTGGGCGCGTGTGCACGGCGCTGGATGCGGGCGTAGAGGGTGGCACGCGGCACGCCCATCATCTTGGCCGCCTTGGTGATGCTCGTGCCGGCTGCGCGCAGCGACGCGGCGTACTCGGTCGTCGCCTCGGCGACATCGGCGGCGCTCATCTCTGTGCTTGTGTCTGTCTGTTGCAATTTGACAGTTGTATTTTAATATAGGTACACGCATTACTCTCGTGTTTTGATACTGCGGATATGATCTCAGACCTGTCTAATTTTATATACAGGTACGGATACTAATATAAAAGATGGGCAGCACCTTCATGAACCTCTTTTTGAACATTATCCAATATGAAGATGTTGAGTTTATCTATATTAGTCTATTTTTTTTTTTTTACAAATTCAACGAATCCGAGTGAACACTTGAAGAAAAGCGAGCCATTGCACCACCGAATGCGATGGCGTTGGCGCTCTACAGACGCATCCTGCGCATCGCGCGGACATGTACGTCGCTGCTAGTGTTGCTGCTGATGCTGCGCGAGTGTTTGCTGGTATTTGGCATGTGTATGTGTGTGTTGTGCGCTCGCGCTGTTGGATGCAGACCTTCTCGTTTGCAGCAATGCTCAACAACACGACGCGCGCAATGCTCACACAAACGCATGCGCGCAGTAGCCACGTGTATTTCGTGAGCTATAGAGGGTTTTTCAGTGGGTGCTGACGAAAGCCTCGCTCGTGTTGCGTGCGTGTGATCAGGGGACGGAGGCGTCGTAGAGCAGCAGTGGATTAAGCGAGAGGCAAGGTGCGTCTGATGAGAAAAATGGGCTCTCTCTCTCTTGCTCGTACGCATGCTGCTCCGTATGTGCGTGGACGGATGGCTTCATGAGCGAGCACTGACCGCATAGTCCACATAGAAAAGCCGGCAACGTGGCGCAAGTGCGCGCGAGCGGACGCGAGTGGCTCTTGGTGGAAGAAAGCACTCGTCGCTGCGAACGAATCGCTATGGAAATGGAGAGAGAGAGAGAGAGAGAGAGAGAGAGAGAGCGCTTGTCACGCATGTAAATGATTCCACAGATCCCCCAGTATGTGTAACTCTTGACTCTTGATTGTTTAATTTTTCAGGACGCGCTTTGAGGAAAATCGAAAGCTGCGCGGTGACGCACGGCGAGTCGAGGAGCTCGTGCAGGCCGGCCACGACCAGGTGGACGTGGCGCTCCACTACCAGATCCCGTACCCGCGGCCGCACTACGTGGACCCGGGTACCGTCGGCGGCGACGACGACTTCCGCCGCAGGTCCTCGCGCAGCAACACAAGCCTTAACCGCACGCGCAAGGTCGGCGTACAGAAGCAGTTCCAGCCCAAGCGCAAGTAGCAACACGCACATGTTCGTTCATGAACGAGATATTAAATACAATGCGAGATAACCAAACGCGTGTGGACTAGCTTTACTTGACAATGCAGTGGTGGTGCTATTAGTTTACTATCTCCTTGCTATATGGTACTTCCTACTTGCTACTGTTTTACTATAGATACACATCAAACTGCACAAACAGTTTATGTCACGCGCGCACTCTTGCTCGACACACTCAACAAACACACAAGCAAGGTGTTGCTGGCTAGAGCGCGACCAGTAGCACGCTGTAGATTGAGCAGCGCTGCATGGAGAAGAACTGGTTGAGCGTGATGTTGAATCCCATACGCTGCATGCGGTCCACGAGGAAGAACGCCTGTTCGTCCGAGCCATCCAGGTCGTAGAACAGGTCGCTCGTGATCGACACGTCCGTGCGCTGTAACTCACGCTGCCAGAGTGCCAGCAGGATCTGCGCGCACATGGGGACGTTCGAGTGGCGCGGCGGCTTGCGCATCGGCGAGCACGGCTTGTTGTTGCTGTCGTTGTGCTCATCTGCGTCTGCTTGCTGCTCCGCGAGCATCATCGCCATGCTCGTGAGCTTCCAGGACGTGGGCGAGCGGCGCATGCCAGACGAGGGCGACGGCACAGGGGTGATGCGTAGCAGGTTCTCCATGGCGCAGGCAGGTCTTGCTTGTGTGCTGGTCTTGCTTGTGTGCTTGGGCGCAAATTCGGAAATGAGCCAAGTGGGAGCTCGAAGCGAGAGGAAGACCAGCGCAAACAGAGGATGAGTTGTTTGAAGCAAAAAGCAGAAGAGACAGTTGGCGTTCGTTATCAACTGGCAGCGGCATACAAATTTCAAGATGCTCTAAAGTAGACTTTTCTCTGTTACGCTGGCGTCTGTCTATGCACCAAGCAAGTTCAAACTCGAATTTTAGGCTTTGTGAAAATCATGAAAAAATATATACACTTTAACGTCAGTCTACATTGTGAGCTCACTGTAAACCGAGAAGAGTGCCTCCAGAGAGCAGCACTCCGAGCGGTCATACGAGTTTCCAGTGTCGGTGACGTTATGTGGGCTGCTGCTGTCCCGGTATGTGGAGTGTTTCTCGCTTGCGCTTTGTCGCAGCTTTCGTCTCATAATTTCTTGAGAAATACCCAGTTAATTCCTTGAGAAATGTGCTAAAATATACACCTACCTGATATTTTTGAATCATCTTTGTGTATTTTGCTATATTTCCAACACATATTTGCATTCTTTTTTAGGAAAATTAGACATAGTGTTTATAAGTACAGCTTATATAATGACTTTGTTATGTGCAAAATGTGACCGTTTTTCATAAAACAAAAAATAGCCTTCCATTTATTATAGAAGTCTGATTCATATTATGAACAGGACTCTGTGTTGATCCATTGAAACCATTTCCGCATGACCGGAATAAGAAGCTGGTGGTGAGGAGGTAAGGATGCTCAGTGGCGACTGGAGGAGGAGCGATGTTGAGTGTTTTAGCGGCACATATTTGATCCTTTTGAATGTAATATGTGGAGGAATAACGGAAAGTAGATTTGGTGGAGTGCAGCTATATTACCGAAGCCTTATCTCTTGTAAATAATATCTTGTAGGATATCATTTCGCATGAGCCATTACTGGCGGCAATGAGAGAGGCTCATCACAACATCCAAAATCGTCATGTGACCTCGCTCAAACCGATGACATGCCAAACGCCAAGTTAAGTTGCAGCACCAGTGTTACGCAGGACAAGTTGTTCACTTGCAAAAATTCACGTCGTATGGAGCTTTCGCTCTATAATCATTATTCTTTCGATCTCGTCACCAGCAAAAAAAATGTCTAGATTGCATCCTTGCGTGCCTCTTTGTCAATCGCTCGAATTTGCTGTTGTATTCTTGAATACGCTCGATTCAAAATTGTGAACATATTTGGAACAAAAGAGGATGACCAGCAAAACATATTTCCTCGATTTTCGAGCAAACAAGAAGTTGGTCGTCGCTGGATGAAGGTTAGTCAGTCGAATACCATTTTCGAGTAACGCTCCTCTGACTTGAAATTCTCATAACCATGAAAATTCACGTTTGCACTTGTGCGTTGAATCGTTCCGGGTTCCCATCTGCGAGCAAATTTAACACAAGGTTTCAAAAAAAATCGTGCTAAAAATAAAAATAACTAATGCGGTGGTGGTTGTCGTTGTTGTTTGAAAGAAAAGGACCAAAACTCATGACTGGACAAGAAACCAAAAACTAATGACTTGGCAAGAGCAACTTGTGTGTCAGACAGTTTCTGAACCAGTCGCAAACAAAAATCTGAAGCGGGAAAGAATTCAAGCATCAAAAGTCCACACTTCGACAAGATGCTCTCGCCACATGACAGCTGTTGCCTGTAAACTTTGAATGTGAACATTCAAAGTATGCTCAAATTCAAAGCTATTAAAGATATGGATTCAATTGATCTCAAGCAAGAAATTGGGTCATTTCTCTATTATAGGGGAGTGGAGTGTATTCCCTCTCGCTTTCTTCGGACTCCTCGCCCTCGTCCACCTTGTCATCCTGTTTTTGGTTAAGCAAAAATAGTCAAGTTCTGCTGTGCAAATGAGCTTCACAAAAACATAGCGCTTGTACCTTTCAAAAAAAGTGGTATTTCGGTGATGGCGCTCATTCTTTGTGTGAAATGGAAAAAAGTATGGTCATTTTCGGTGATCGTTTTTGTGCAAACGGTTAATTAAATCAGACCAACTGGTAAACTTGGGATAATTAACCAAGCACATGGTTAAATCGGACAAGTTTGCAAAAATGTCCAGACAAATTCATCCGCACCATGGTGAGTTTGTAAAATCCATGCGCATGTCGTCACACTTGCATTGCTATTCGGATAAAAGCATGCGTACGAGAGCTGAATGGAAGGCTTATCGTCAAGTTCACTGTTGGATACCGTCGCAGTGGCAAGAATGATGATGTTGCCTGCTGCCTGCGACGTGCACCGCACGCGCCCAGCATAAACAAATGTGAGTTGCATATCTAGGAAGTTTTTTATATTCAGCTGACTATACCATAGTCAATGTTGCGCAGTGAGGGTTTACAGGAGAACGCTATATTGCCCTTGCGCAAGACCCAACAAGAAGACTACACGCAATGATGCAGTAGCGCCTGGCATTCTGCTTTGCTCACTTGGCAATTTGCCACCAATACGCCAGATACCACCCGCTGAGCGTATTGATTTGTTATATAAGTACCGCTACAGAGAAAAAAAACTTCATAAGTTAGTATACCTTTGGGATCGACCAGAAACCTTGTTTATTGCCGCTATTATTGTTGCTTTGGCTAGTGTTTTATCCCATAATCACGAAAGTGTCTCCAACGCACAATCATGAGCTGGCAAAGGATACGCCCCAGCATTACTCCGGCAACTGGACAGACAGTGAGGATTTAATTAAAACGATCGAGTTACTGCGCAAAACTGGAGCAACAAGAAGAGCATCCAGCGCCGCATTGCTGGGAACACTTTGGTCCAGTCAAATCTCAATGGCGTTGCCAATGTGGTCACAACTCTCAAGAAACGCAAGAAGGCTGCGAAGCTGCCGCACAAATTGATGCAAGAATTTCGTAAAATGCTAAGGAACGTTGGCAGACTTTTCATGGCCATGATCAGGAAAATGTATGGCCAGTATCAACGATGCGCCTCTAGGTAGCTGTATCCTCTCACCAACCTAATAATATTTGTTTGCGATATAAATCGCAACCTGCATATTCTTTCAAGCCAAACACATAGGAATGTTTATTTGTTTTCTAGAAGTTTCATTGACGCAATGTATGGCGCATACAGCTGTAAGTACAACTTTACACGTCCAGCATGCGACGACTGTGGCAAAAGCCAGTACGTCCAGCGTGTTGTCATGCAGAACGAACAGACTGAAAATTGCGGACTGCTATTGAGATGTTCAGGGATAACAATCCAGCCTGGAGTCGATTGCAGTGTGTGATCATCGACAAGGATTGTACAAATGTGGTAGTCTTGAAGGTCTCGTTCCCAAACGTTCGAATTTTCTCTGCTAGTTCCATGCAATCAAGTGGTTATACGAAGAGATCACGTTAGCTGAGCATTGATTAATTGTTGGCTGAAAGAGATGCTCAAGGTGCTCGTGTTCGCAAAATTCGATCTTGAGTACAAGAAGAATCGGGACTTCGTGCCCATCTCTTGAAAATCTCTCCGACCAGCGGAGATTGTCGGGCTACAAACCAGACTGATACCGATGAAGGCGCAGTTTGTCTCGCGCCATGCAGCGACCGCTCACGTATAACGAATTTGAGGTGCACTTCGTCAAAAAAAAAATGGGACTGCTGTCGGGGCATGTGGTGTACCTGTATAAGGTAATCAGTGTTACGCTGGGAAAGAGTGCTAACAATCGACTGGGGTATCGTGGATGCACCTCAAAGAAGATGTTGAGTCGAAGATGAGCATAGACGAATGCATTGCCTCCAACATCTCCTCCACAAAATGACCAAGAAAGGCTCTGCACAAAGCCAGTCGTGGTATAGCAGTCGCATATGAGAAAGAGATGCGACGCGTTATGGACTCGGTCAGCGGGCACGCCTGTTCTTTGGTCTACGATAAAATGTTTTTCGCGTAACCACTGCTTGATATCAGCACTGCGAATTCGTGGAATTATTTTTTTCCCATCAGTCCATGGCTGATATCAATTCGGCTGATAGCACTCTACTTGATCAAGACGGCGGAAAGAATGACAAGATCGCGGTGCACCGATGTGAGCGGTGATCTACAAGCTCGGCTCACCAATTCTCAGCAATTCTCGCGCACTCATGGCCGATCTTCATGTTTGCTTGTTATTGGCAGCAAGACTGCTGCCACATGTTTGCTTCCTGCGCAAGAGTCCTCAGCTAGAATACGTGATTTCTGAGACCAAACTCGATGTCTCATCTCTTCCGGCATCCGCGACAAGAAGACCATGACATGCCCTCCGTTACTGCATTCAGTGAAGCACCCGTTCTGCCTCGAGGCAAATCACCGTGCGACAAAACAAGAAGTTTCTCACGACAAGAGGGATATGTAACAAGGTGGTCGTTACACGGCCTACACGAGTGCAACTGTGAGGAAGCGCTACAGAGCTTGAGCCAATCTCAAGCTCCGAAAACAGCTGGGAGTTTGTATGCAAAGCTCGGACCTTATTCCGAGCTTCACAAACAACTTGGGGGGTTTGAGGTAAAACTGAGAGTAAATTGGCTCGGGACCCAAACGGGTCCGAGATTAGAGAAAAATCTAAAAGACTACTTCTGCTTCTGCTTAGACTAATCGAATTCTAACTATTATGATTGTTTAAAAATTCCAATTTCAACCAATGGGAAGCGAGGAAAGAATGATGCAGTGGCGACAACACGCCACTGGAAACTGGGTTTCAACGTGATGGGAACAAACCTGTAGAGAACCGATAGCCGGTATTGGACCAGCAGGCGGCATTTAAACCGACATCAAACCGGTATCAAACCGAACACATATTCAGCCTCTCTTGGCTGAGTGCTGGTTGGGTACGCTCTGGGAGTGTACCACTGTGTAACAGGGGTAAGCCTGTTACAGGATAGCTACAGAGACTTCATCTTCTCACAGTGAACTCGGCATAAAAGATTTTTGAGTCGCGCTTTCCATGCAGGCGCCGCACACTCGGAGTAGCATTAGATCACCCCAGCGGATGATAGGAGTGTACTATTCATCAACCAGCTCCCCTGGATCATTTTTGTGCTCCATCGAGAAGCTCTTACAGCTTTTCACTAACAAAAACATGTGGTGTTTGGCACGTGCTCCCACTAACAAAGCATGTGATGCTTGGCGTGTGCTTGAGCCTGGCTCAAAAGTGTCAAAGGAGCCACTTTGACTAAGCCCCCCTCCCCCCCCCCAACAGACCCCAAGGCCCACCAAGTAAACATCGTTTACTTGATGTAGATAGAGCCGACGATTCCGTTCAAATGGACGAAAATTATCAACTCCCATTTTTGGTGTCCATAACATGAGGTAGATTTTATCTCCATTCTCGTCAAATGCCTCGACCAGCAGTGCATCGATCGTCCAAAGCTTGTCGGCTCGCAAGTCGTTGGGTCCAGCTCACACCGCCTCATCAGCGCACCTTGATTCTCCCATAGTTGTGTCACGGGTAGTGACTTCAGTGTTCCTGAGGCTAGACGAGATACGACGCTTGTACCTTGAAGCACCGCGAACTGCTTTATTTATTCCTCCATAGTGGTACTCGTGTCTGTAAATGCATTACGCAATTCAACATGAAGGACGTCACCGCTAGTATAGCTGGGGGGAGGGGAGTCACAATGCTCTGTACGTGTACGAATCCGTCGCTTGCATGCACACACGCATGCTGTCACCATACAGCACTTCAAAAAACGATCACAGAGTATGACAACCCTAAGAATAATATCTGGATAAATCCTGTCCAATGCTAACATTGATATTTTTTGCATGACAGCTCTCGTTGCAAGCAGCGCCGGGAGTGATTGCGTACGCTGGCGTTGAGAACTTGATGGCATCGACGACCATCCAATACAGTCGCCACTAAAGGGCACTTGCGTTCAGCAGGTGTTAGGTGTTCGAGCGCTGTGCCAATAAACTGGTTCACGGACATGAGCGTGAGCTTGACGCACGTTGGCGTCTCGCGCGAGTCATGCGGTTGGTTGTCGGCGACGAAGTTGCAGATGCGGTTGAGCATTACGAGGACGTGGTCAAATTAGACGCCACGGCCGAACTCGGTGAGGCCGTGAATAGCGCTGAGCTATTTGCTGTACGACGTGGCTGTTGCAAGACACGTTGGCAGACTTGCGCCCGAGCCGAAGTCGCTCGTAAAGTTGGCGTTTGTGGAGCCACGAATCGGTGACTCCACCTAAGAAAGCTGGCGGAAGTACAGCGGTCGCTCCAAGAGGGGGGGGGGGCTTACCTTCGAGAGTCAAGCAGTGCAGATAAGCTCGATGCGCGGCAAGCTGGTCGACACGCGGTGGGGCTTATGAGCTTTCATCCTTTTCAGGCCACACAGCGGAAAAGCTCTCGGCGGCCAGCTCTCGGATCGCGGCAGTGGATACTCGCTCATGACATTCACGGATGTTCGGGGGTTGAATGACGTCAGAGGTCGACCTCGCGGCGCGTCTTCGCGAGTTCACGCTTCGGGCGCTTATTCTCTTCGTGCAGGAGCTCCTCAGCCACTGGCGACAGAGATGGCGCAGTGAGTGTAACGCTTAGAGCCGACTGGAAGCGCGCTAGGTACTGAAGCACGTCGGAGCTCGTGACTGTCTCAGACGACGTGCTGACCGCCGGGGCGTCGCTTACTTTTGGCACCACAGCTAGGATGGTGAGCGCAGATGAGACCTCAATGGTCCGACGTGGTGCTGGCTCGGGCACTGGCACGTAAACACCTTCTTCTTCTTTCTCGCTGCGACGGAGATCGACGCGTCAGCGGTGCCTCCTTCCGCAGTGATAGAGCACATAGCCTTACCCTTGCCTTTCCCCAAGAGTCTCGCGCTTGCGCGCATCGGCATTGGGGTAGTAGTTGAAGGCTGTGCAAGTGCCAGTGCCGACGTCTCGAGCGGCGGGGCGAGCTCGTCGCAGCCGTTGGTGCCGGCGAAGCTGGTGCAGGCGAGGCCGATGGGGTGTCATCATGCGGCGAAGCAGCAGCAGGGGGAGAAGGAGTAAAAGTCGAAGGAGTCATAATAAGCCCCTTAGTTAGAGTGCTGGTTGGTTTCTCGTGCCGAACGCAAAGCGGCCCTGCCAGTCACGCAACAACAACAAAAATGAACCAAGCAAACATAACATTAATTGTTCATGTGTCGCTTGTCCGGGCCTATAATTCTTGTTACGGGAATTTATCATATTATCAGTGATAAAAATAGGGAAGTGATATTTCCACCACCACCATTTGATATTCTCACCACATGATTACGATCATACAGAACCCAAATTAGAATCAGAGGAAGCTTGCGAACAGACTCTCATTGCCACAATTTCGTTCGAAGGGAGCGGCAGGACTGATCGAG
>JAASFV010000697.1:0-16599 GCA_023334015.1 Globisporangium paddicum
CCATCCAGAAGGGGACCACCCGATTCAAGCCCCCGAATATGCTCAAGCCGACGACAGAGAGTTTTGGAAGTTAGGTTTTTTCAGTTTTCTCCAGTTGTCCATTCTCAGTTTCTTCAACCATTATCTCCATATTCCTCTTCAATAACATTTTCTCTCCTTTCAGTTTTCCATTCTCAGTTTTCTCCAGCTTTCTTCACAACATTTTCTCTTCTCCAACAAATCAATCGGAAAGAGAAAAGTTGCACGGAAGAACAAAATCAGGATGACATCGCAGGCAGAACGAGGGTGTACGGGACGAGCGCGACTGGAAAAGGGGACGAACGCTGCACGGTTGGCGAATTACATAGCTCTCCATGCTCGACACCATCCGCAGTACTGTATTGGCTGCTATGACAAAACTGCGAGTTGCTGCTCTTGCAACTTGCTACTTGCTGCCCAAGTCCAACTCCATTGTTTAAATCCATATGGGCTGTGGTGGTGGCGAAAAATGAGCATCCAGACCTATTCGTCAGCGGTGCCACCGTCGTGACTGGATTCGGGGGCTGCAGTTACGCTTTTGCGGTGCTCTCGGCTGCGCATCACAGCGGTTTGAGACGCATCGACTGTGTCTACATCAGAATCCTCGGCGGCAGTGGTGGACACTGGGACTCGCGCCTGATTCACTGCGACCACCGGCGCCGCGTTCTCCTTGTCGTCGTCGCAGCTGCTCGAGCCGCGGGACCGCTCGTTGTCCTCGTCGGTCGTGTTCGTCTCGGTCTTCTCGCCTTCCGACACAAACTCGTCGTCTCCCTGGTCTCCACTGTCGTCTGCATCGGCGATTGCTTCTTGGTCATCATGGAACTTTGAATCTGTAGTTTGGATGACATCGGATGCACTGGGAATTGGAGGGATCACCGCCATCTCCGTGCGTGCCTCGAATACGCGCTCGACGACTTCTGCGAGTGCCGCGTGCGCAATGTTAACGGAGCTCACGAGCTGGCGCAATCCGTCAAAGATGTCCTGGATCTCGTCGCAGTTAAGTTTCCGGTTCGAGATCCAAATGAGACCCGTTTGCGTCATACGCACGTAGCACGACAGCGACCTGTGCACGTACTGCCGGTAGTACGAGACCACACGGCGGTTGCGTACACGCGGCTCCTGTTGGTGCAGGATCGTGTATGCGTCGCTGTGGTTCAAGTGCGTGAACGGGATCGGATGCAGCGCTTCGCAGCAGAAATGGTAGCGCTCGATCAGTGCTTGCTCGACGATTTGCTGCTCGCGCGGGTGGCTAATCGGCATGAAGATCGGACAGATCATCGGGTGTAGATCCAAGTTGCCTGAAACACCGTTCTCGGGGACCTAAGCAATGGGGGTTGGCATGAAGCGTTAGCATCGTGGTCTCAAGTGGATCAGTTCGAGCAAATTCCATAGAAATGCAATCAAACCTGAATGAACTCGAGCCCGAGCTGCTTCGCTCGACGCACGATCCCCGTGATGAAATCGTCGACCAGCGAGCTGCGACACACAAGCCACTGCACCTCGACGTGATAGCACTGCGTGGCCAGCAACTCCGTGTCGATGCGCGTGATGACCCAGTTCTGACTCTTCGGTGCATCGCTCGCGTTCATCGGGATTTTGATGTTCTCTTGAGCGACACGCTTGAAAGCGTCGACGCCGCTGCTCGACATGCTCTCCTTCCACTCGGACGAGATTTTGACGTTCGGTGCACCCGTGCTCGCGTCGGCTCTTGAGCGCAGGTACTCGATGAACGTCCTGCACTTCTCCGTGTACTCCACAAGGTTCTCTGCGCACCATTTCAAACAAGCAGGCAAATTTTTCAGATACCAGATAAACCGTCAGTCCACCAAATTCCAGGACAGAGCAACCATTTTCAGCCTCCCACCTTTATCTTGCTCGGTGCCCCCGAGTCGTGGCGGCACGACGCAGTACAGGATGCGCTTGTATCGGATGGCTTCGCTCATCTCGTCATAGTAGCCGCAGATGAGCTGGTCCAAGTAGTTCCACGCATACTCGAGCCGCGGATACTTGCGGAACTCCTGTGAGACCGATAAGAACGTGTGCGCCACGGGCGACCAGAGCGAGTACCGGTACTCCATGATGTCCACATCGGAGAGCACTTTCGCAATCTGCACGTACCGCTTCACATCGATCGTCTGCGTCTCTTCGTTAAACATGATCTCGTGGATGCGGTGGCCCATGCTCAGCCGATACACTGGGCGTGCCTTCTCGCTGCCATCATCGAGTATCACGAGCTGGAAGTCTTGTGAGAACCGCTGCGCAACCATCTCCATCACGAACTCGCTGTAATCTCGGAATGTCACACCGTGCTGCTCGTCTCGCTCGGGGAGCGTGACGCTGTAAATGGAATGCTGGTAATACGCTTTCAGCTCATTCGGTGTGGGAAAGAAGTCACTTGTGAGCGGCAGCAACGCGGGGAAGCAGAGACTCTTCCACTTGAGCATGTTCTGTACGAGTCGGTATTTGGCGTCTTCGCTCGGGCGAATTTGGCTCCAGCGGCGCTGGTTGCTCGTGAGCTTTCTGTTGAGAATGTACGCCTGCGAGCTGAACAAGTCGTCCTTCCCGACTCCCTCGCCTGCTCGAAGCATCGGACTCGTCGTGTACGGCGGCGCATACGTGCTGGGCAGTGAGCCAGATATGTTGCGCGTCTTGTTGTTGTAATCCATCACTGATGTTTCTTCGTCCGATGATGACAGGAACTTGTTCTCGGAGCTCGCTGACCCACTCAACGGGAGCGGCGACGGGATGCGTTCTCGATGTCTCCATGGACTGTTGTGCCCTCCTGTGTTGTCGTGTCCGTTCGCCAGGTTGTTCCCCGCTGAGTTTGATGGGAAGGCCATGACAGACCCTGACAGTCCAATCCGCTTCTTCGGGTTCGAACCGGGTGGCGGTCTTGGACCGAGAGGCGGCGTCATGCATAATCTGTCGCCGTCCGAAGATTTCGGTGCCATTGCTGATCCACCGCCGCGGCTGCCCGTGAACCCAAATACTTGGTCATCGTACTTTTCAAACTGCTGCAGCACGCGGTTGCGGTCCGAGGGCGAGAACGACCGCGCTTTCGGCAGCATATCACCTCCGTACGTGATCATGTCGTCCACGGACGTGATCGACGGCGACCGTGCGCGCACCAAGTCGCTGTCGAATCCGGCGAAAAGTAGCTCGTCGTACGTCGAAAATTCGGAGACCATGGCCGCAGAGAATCCTGCGCGTCCGTCGTACGAGTCGCCACCCAAAGATACGCTCTCGGGCTCGTCTTGAAATCGATTGAGCAGCTTCTCGAGCGGCTTTGGGAGCGAGTAAGGCGACAAGTGCATCGAACGGTCCTCGTCTTTGAACATGCGGCACATTGGCAGCGGCACAAAGTCTCGGGTCTTGGGCACTTTGGGGTGGCACACCGCGCACTGACTGGAAATGTCTTTATCGAGCGGACACCTGTGGTCTACCATCATGTCCTCTTCGACGAAGCAGAGCGGGATCCAAAGCGGGATCATGTAGTTCTTGCGGTTCTCCAGGCGATGTGTGCAGTACTTGCAGAGCTGATTGGCCCGCATGGACGTGGCGCCAACGTCCGCCATCGACTGATTGTCAAACATGCCGTCGTTGGACGCTGTTCGTGATCGGCGCGGGAACCCGGCCGTTTTGTTGTTGTTGTTGGGCTGGTTCGCGCACAGACACGCGTCGGCGACAGTATTCGCTTCCCCCGCGCGACTCGGCAGCTTCATTTCCGTCAGCTCCGACTGCTTAAACAGGAATAGCGGGCACTTGTGCAATGGCGGCGTGGCGAGCGAGATGAGGTCGATGCCGATACCATGGTCCATCATGCGCTGCTCGGTAATCTCCGAGAGTCGCTTGTTGACGGTGAAAATACCGTTCCCGGCCGTGAACAATACAACGCTCTGCCCGCTTCGCGCCAAGTGCCGATCGATGTGGTGCTTCTCAAAGATGTTGAGCACCAGGTTGATCGCTTCGAGCAGGTTTCCGTCACGGGCATAGGATGGTATGCCAAGTCGCGGCGTCGACTCGTTGCTGGTTTCAGGCGGTGGCGGTGGAGGAGGCGGCGTATAATATGGTGAAGGGTGCGAACGCCAGCCGCAGGCGTGCGGGAACTCGTTCATCTCGCGCTTGAGCTGCACGAGCAGCGGCTGCACGTCAGTCACGAGGCTGTCGAAGGCCACCACTTTGTAGAAATCCTGGTAGTGGCGTCCATTCTCATCGACGCCGATCGGGAAATAGTCGCGGCGGTCGTAGGGAAATGTGCGGTCCTTGTCTTCCATCGTGCGCTTCTTTGAACTGGACGAGCTACTGGCAGCAGCGACAGAGGCGGCTCGAATCGAGCGGCCTGTTCCGCTTGACGCTCGGCGCTTGCGGCCGCTGGATGAGGATGCGGAGCTCTGGAACTCGTGCTCGTGCTCCAGGTCTGGATAGTAGTTGCGCGCGAAGAAGATGATTGTGAGGCTGTGCGAGACCTTGTGCTTCATCCACTTGCTCAGCACGTTCTGCACGACGTTGAGGAAGATCTCCATGTAGAGCTTGCCCGAGTTGGCCATATCCCACATCTCGGGCGTGAGCTGCACGAGCCACATGACGCGCGACGTGCGCGACCGGAAGGCGAACTTGGTCTTGTGCGAGATGACGCCGCTTGACACTTTTTCGCCGTTCGCGCGGATGTCCATGACCTGCCACCGGGTGCCGTGCACGCGGATGTTCTTCCCGACGTACACGGCCGAGCCCACGACGGACTTCTTGAGGTACCACAGGTCGCGGCGCGACATGAACTGGTCCTTGAGCGACACTTCGACAAAGTCCACTGCGACGTGCACCTTGGCGACGAAGCGCACCATGACGTCGTTGTACGGCGCGAGGTGGAAGTCGGCCGCCGTGTCCTTGAGCACGCTCACCTGCATCTTGCCCTTGACCGGCAGCATGCTGCTCTGTGGGATATCCATGAGTAGGTGGTGGCGCGACACCATCGCGCCAACGTCGCTCATGTCGCCAGTGTACTCGGTCGGCTGCTCGTGCGCGGTGCTGTCACTGTTTGGGCGCATCATCATCGGCGGCGGCTGGAAGACTTCGACCACGTAGTCGTCGCGGTGCAGGTCCTTGAGCTGCGGGAAGAACTCGGGGTTGAGCACGAGCTCCTCACCGTTCATAAACTCGTGGCTGTGGACGTGGAACTTGAACTGTGCGGCCGGGTGAATCGCCAGCGGCTTCTTTGCACACGCGGGTGCCGGCGCCTCGGAGACTGACTCGGTGGGCGTCACGGTCGAGTCTGCGCCGTCAGGAGACGCTGCGGCGTCGGGCGCTCCGAGTGGCGGCGAAGGCGCTGGGGCAATCGACACTTTCGCAGCCGCCGCGGCAGCCGCAGCGCGACGTCGCTCCGATCGCCGACGCATGCTCGCTCGCTTCTCTTCTCGCTCAGCAGCTCACTGATAAAAAGTGCGGGCTTTTCAAATTGATGTGCGGCAAGCTGACCGATATTCCAAATAAATTCTACATTTAAGCCAGAGGAGAAGTCTATTTTACTATATTAATTATGGCACAAATGGCAAGTGTCGGTGTCATTCGTCGTAAATACAAAGCTGATATACTGAGAGTATGATGCATTTTTAATATTAGATGCCCCAAGCCACGCAGCCCAAATGGTGGCAGGGTGACGCAAGCGAGCAGCTATTCTTAGCGCTGATATCTTTGCATCAGGCATGTAATGCATGCTCGTCAATGCATCGGATGTGCCAGTGCGAAAGCGATTGGGGAATAGGCTTTATATGTTATGCTGTTCTCTTCTCTCTACACGATGCTGTGACTTTCCTGCCAAAGTGGGCTTGAACCTCTGAATTGAATGAATGCTGCTGCTAAAAAAACAACGGATAGCGAGCTACTGTAGCTAGTGGACAGTACGTTTCTCTCTTTGCCTGCGGTTTACTTCTTGCTCGGTCTGCGGCCGTTCGCCGACGCGACGATCGCCGACACCATCCTGCACACAAATACGATAGACCAGTTGATTAGCATTGCTGCATAGACTGGTAGAGTGATACAGTCTCAATGCGTGACGACGCACCAGAACATGCCGTAGACGATCTGGAAGCCGTAAAAGACTGTCTTGCCGATCGCCTCGACGCGTGCCGCTTGTAGGTTCTTGAAGCGCAGGATCTCCGTCGGGTCCAGCAGGTGCTCATTGCGCGATACGCTGGTAAACATAACGCAAGCCATGGGAAGATAACGCATACACACAGTGGGTACGCAATGCGATGCTGACTTCAAATGAATGTACGCGAACGTACCGGCGAGCGTGCCAAAGCGCAATCGGGATGTTGAGCAAGAACACGTATGGCGCCCACGCCAGCAGACACAAGAGCATCAGAATGCCGTGCAAGATCATCTCGGGGTCTGCATTTCACAGCACAAGATCGGAGCAAATTAGCTCACTTGCGTCAAAAGATACGGCTTCTTCATGCGAGCCACGTACACACGAGCTTGTTGAGGCGCTTGGACACATCTGCAGGGTTGAGGTGATCCAGTTCCAGCTCGTCCAGTGTGATCAGCTGCATGGTTCATCGCACATACACACAAAGAGACAATGAGCACCAATCATACCACTCATTCATGTGATCGTAGCTCCTCGCATCTTTAAGAAAACGCACCCAGTAGCCATTGAGAAACGTCAGCGCGACAATGTCGATGAAGCTCAGCACCGCCAGCAACACTTGCATGTTTGCTTCTCTCTCGTAGAGGTCTCTGTCGCCTGCTAGTCGATGGAGAGATGGAGAGCTGCTCGGTCTCCGCTTCCCTTCTTCTTCCCTCTTGCGGTGGGCTTTCTGTGACGCAAGGCCCTCGTTCAGTAAGTTTGATTTGGGTTTGCTAATCAGGCCTAAAACGTACTTACTAGAAGAAACAACGGTTTTTTACATGCAAAACCAGGTGCGAACTTAACAGGACAAAAACGACTGCTTGAACTCGTAAAGCGGCGTGGCAACAAGCCGCCACCACGATGGCGTTGACGCGGCACTGTGCGTCTCCATCATGCACTCCCACTTGTGATCTATATGGTTGAGGGCCTTGTACTGATTAATACGCGTTATATGTGCGACTGAACGCGAGCGCAGCACATTTCTTGGGCCACTCCAGCAACGTCAACTGCCTCAAGTTTGGCCGCAAATCGGTGCGTGACGCAATGCTCATGCGCTCATTTCGAGACAGCAGTGTGCTGTGCTAACTCACATGCGCATTACTTGTACTTACTACCTACACGTGTTTCCTCGCAGGGTCAAGTGGCGGCGACGGGTGGCGATGACAATGTCGTCAACCTCTGGCGGCTGCGCGAGAAGGAAACCAAGAACATCATGAGCCTCGCAGGCCACCAGAGCCCCGTCGAGAGCCTCGTGTTCGACCCGTCGGAGCGGAAGGTGATCGCAGGCTCCAAGGCCGGGTCCATTAAGGCTTTCGACCTCGAGGCCGGCAAGGTGAGTCGCACGCTCAAGGGCCACATGTCGACGTGCACGGCGCTCGACTACCACTTGTACGGGGACTACGTCGCGTCTGGCTCGCTCGACACGATCGTCAAGGTCTGGGACTTGCGCACAAAGAGTTGCATGCAGACGTTCAAAGGCCATAAGACTGAGGTTACGACCGTGTGCTTCACGCCCGACGGCCGCTGGCTCACGTCGGGCGGGTTGGACGGCACGATCCGCATCTGGGACCTCACGGCCGGCAAGCTTCTGCGCGAGTTCTCGGACCATGGCGGCGCCATCACAAGTAAGCAATTCTTGCCACTATGCTGGACTGTTACTTGACTTTTGCTGAAACGAGTGCTCTACTGAATGATGTATGGCTACCCACAGACCTGGAGTTCAATCCGGAAGAGTTCATCCTCGTGTCGGCGTCAGCGGACAAGACGCTGCGCTTTTGGGACGTGCAGGAGTTCGCGCTCATTGGCCTCACACCCACAGACAATGCGACTGTATGTATTCTCTCTTTGTGTTGGGTGGTCCATGTTACTAAGCACTGTATGATATGGCTTTTTTCTATCGTAGACGACAACAATGTGCCACACGATCGCAGAGCCACACAGTGGCAAGTACTTGTTCTGCTGTTCGCCCGAGGCCGTGCGTGTGTGGTCGTACGAGACTGCGATCGAGTGCCACGACAGCATCATGTGTTCGCGGCCGAAGGAGACGGGCGGCGCTGTCGAGGTACACGCCGACTCGACCATGCTTCAGGATATGAAGGTCATGATTGGCTCCATCCAGGATGCGTTCGTGTCCATCTGGCTCTTGGACGTGAACCAACTGCGGCCGTTTAACAACAGCAGTGGCGCAGTGAAAACCAAGCCGCAAGAGCCAGTGAGAGCCCCACCAGTCTCGGCTCCATACACTCACCACCAACAGCCACATCCGAGTTCACACAACCGTCCCCCGAGCGCGTCTGCCGCTCAACCTCTTTCAGCGAGAAACCCCATGAGCACGAACAGCAACACGGATCGGTTGGCGCCAGACTTCCAAAACCGCGTCGTTGTCTCAAGTCGACCCACGACGCCAGCAATCGCGCTGCCGCCTCAGTCAAGCAACGCAGGTTCGGTGACTGGAAATGCGGGTCGATTCGTCGAAGAGCCACGCAGATCATGTACGCTGTATGCTATTCGCAGATGTCGGTGAATGGTGAGTGTGATGCTTATCCAATGTGTGTTGATTTTCTTCGTGGCAGACGATACAAGGATGGCGGCGCAGGACTCCGGCGCTGCCCGGTTTGACCACCAACCAGCTTCCAACAATGTTTTTGGTAAGAATTCCGTACCATTACACCGCCAACTTTTGCTAAGCGCTTTGCTTACATCCACCCATTGTTGTGTGCACTACCTGCACATCCAGCCCTTTATGCGCCGCAACAACCCAATCCAGCAGCAGAAATCCGAGTACGTCAAGCTCATCCGCGCCTGTAACAAACCGCAGATCGCTCATTATACTTTATGTTGATGGTGTTTGTGGTCATTTGGCTCATGCTCAGCAAGAAGAGGAGGTGGCGACGACGGACTATATCATGGAGCTGCGCTGCGGCATGGACACGTGCGTGAAGACCTTCAAAGCGCGCCAGAAGTGCATCCAGCAGCTGCTCGCGTTTTGGGAGAAAGGCAATCTGCACGATGGCTTCCGGTACCTCGGCCAGCTCCCCAACGGCAAGCGCGAGGCAATCGTCGTCGACGTTCTGCGCATCACAGATTTCCAGTCGCTCGGGCTGGATCTCGAGGGCTGTGCTTTGCTCTTGCCGCTCGTAGCCGAGTTGCTCGCGAGCAAGTTTGAAATGTTAGTGGGCTCGTGATTATATGGGAAATTGGTTCTTGCAAAGTATGATGACTGACTGACTGGTATTGATGCATAGGTACCTGAGTGTGGGCATCGAGTACGGCCAGAAACTATTTGACGCGTTCTCGCCCATCGTGAAGGACTCGATTCGGTCCAAGCAGTTTCGTTCGCGTGACGTCGATCTTGCTGGCGAGCAGAGGTGCGGAGAGCTTCACTGATGATGTATTTTGCAATGTTCATTGACTCATAGATTTGTTTTCTGTGCTGCTTGATTGCTTTGTAGAACGCAGCGTTGCGTTGCTTGCGATGGCTGCTTCCAGGATATGCATCAGCACATGTACACGCTACACGAGCGCCTACACTATCCGTCGCTGCAGACTAAGGCGCGTGTGTTCGCGCAGGCGCTCTCTGATTTTTATAGCAAATAAACACAAGCATCCACAAAGCAATCTGTTCATTAGCAAGCAAGGAGAGTTTTGCAAACACACACAAGATGATAAACGAAAACACGCCGTGTTGGTTGGGTTCGCTTGAATTGATTTTATGGTTGTTTGACGCAAACAGAGAGCTACGACTGCTGCTTCGGCCGAGACACCTCGCTTTAGATTGGTGGCGTCACCTCAGCTTACAGTCGCGAGGTCGCGCGCACCATCGTGGCCTGGATGATGCCGTGTGGCTCGGACGTCGGCAGGAACACCTCGCCGTGCGGGTGGATGTTCTTGAGACCGAAGCGCGTGAGGTCCACCGGTAGGTTGTGCACATTCGGCATCGTGATGGTGATGTCCTTGACGAACGAGCACTTGTTGAGTACGGCCTCACCCATCTGGTAAAGCGTCGCCTGTACAGCGTCGCTGGGCACACCAATGTCCGAAGGGCCCGAGAACGCATCCAGCAGCACCTTCTTCACCTTCTTGCGCTGCACGCCAAAACTCGAGCGGAACGCATCGGGCGTGAACGTCCACGAGGCCTTGACGACCGTGCCCACGAGGCGGTCGGGCGTGTCTGGCAGCGTCGTGTACTCGTCGCGGAAGAAATCCACAAAGCTGCTCTGCGTGGTCTTCATCACGCGCCAGCCGTCAATGCCCGCCGAGAGCGTCACGAGTGGCTCTCCACCGTCTGGTGCCTTGCGAGCAATCGCGCTGTTCCAACGACAACGTAACAACATGATCAGCTTCCGCATTCAGGCCCGACAGCATATAGGATGATGCACATTGTAAAAGACTTACTAGGTGGTGGAGATGCCGCTGTCAACGCCGACAAACGCATGGTGGTGCGCGCGCACCTTGCCGGTCGAGTCTGCGGTCACGATGCGCTCCCAGTGGGTCTCAAAGAGCTTGACCTTGGCGACGTCGACGATCTGCGGGTGCGTGGCGACAAAGTGCTTGGCGAGGATGACCGCAAAGTCCTCGATCGTCTCGAACTCGTGCTTCTTCGCGAGCACGTAGACCGTGTTCTTGACCGAGTCGGTCGGCAGCACACCGCTGTTGTCGCCGTTGTAGTAGGCGCGCTCGGCAGGGCCCTCGAGCAGGATCTCGGCTTCGAGCTGCAGCACCGAGTGCTTCTCCGGGGTGCGCGTGACCTTGAGCATGCGCACGCGGCCCTTACCGTGCTCGTGCGTCAGAAGCTTCACCACCATTGTGAGCTGGTCTTGTGTGTGGGGCGCTTGGGGTCGGGCGGTCGCTTGTGGGCTTGGAGGCGAATTGCGGAATGAAGCTGCTTGTCCTGAGAAAGATTTTCATTCGCATTCAGAAATCGCATTCAGGTGCCGGGATGCGCTCGGCTTTGTCTTCACAATTCGTGTTTTTGCAGCAGTGGAAAAAGGAAACTCGTCTTAAATAAGTAAATGTTTACCAGTTGTTGAGTATATATTTACATGATGTACTGGTATAGCATTGATATGTACAAAAGCAGAACATTTTCGATTTTCTTAAAGAGCTCAAGTATGCCTTGGATGGTGTGGTGGAGGCCATCCACATCAAATGGGCCTCCTGTCCAAAAGTGTGTCGACATCACTATGATCGCCTTTCAAAAGCGTCATACATTCCTCAAGCTAAATTAGTTGTGTAGCTCCTCGCGCGTTTCTAGCGACACACAAGCTGGTGGTTTGTTGGTGGCGATCGGATCGGAATTCCCCATTTCCGCACGCACGCACGCTCGTCTGCCATGCCTGCCTCCGCTCTGCAGCGCGTGCTGCGTCGCGTCCCCAGCCATCTGCAGCAGCAGACGCACAAGCTCCACTTGCTGCAGACGCGCGCGCTTGCCATTAGCCACGCAGCCCCCAGTGCGGCCGCAGACCAGAGCGACGCGGACGCCACAAGTCGCAACAACAAACGCTCAGTGCACAAGGTGCGCAGCATCCCCAAGCACTTCAACCTGCTCGCCCCTGTGGACGACGTTGGTAACACGAATGCGCTGGAGAACGCGCGCAAGAGCAGCAACAACAAGAACAACGACAATGCGAGTAGTGGCGGCGTCGCCAAGCAGCCGCACGAGTGGCGCCACCGGCCGAGCCACTACAACGCGTACCGTCCCGAGAACAAGAAGTGGTGGAAGCAGATGGACCGCGTGTCGTTCCGCAAGCTGCTGGACGAGTGCATGGCCGTGGGCAAAGTTTCCTCCGTGCTGCGCAGGGTACGGCGCAACTTGTTGTTTTGTTGTTGTTGTGCACTTGCTGACTTGGTTGCTTGCTTGCCTGCTTGCAGTACATGGACGAGTACCCGATCATGGACAACAAGTGGAGCGACCAGGAGCTTGTACTGATCATGGGCGCGCTCATCAAGATGAACCGCAGCGAGCTCGCGCTCGATGTGCTGCGCAACCAGTTCCAGGAGCCCGACCGCAACCGTTTGAACCGCGTAGCCGCCGAGTCCGCGCGCCTGGGGAATGCGCAAGTGGCGCTGGGCATCCTGGACATCGCCAAGCACTTCAAGATGGACCCGGACGTGATCACGTACACGAGCGCGATTCACGCGTGTGCGCGCGGCGGCCGCTCGGACGTGCCCATGGCGCTGCAGCTGCTCAACGAGATGATCCAGGACGGCATCACGCCCAACCACCGTACGTACGGCGCTGCCGTTCTCGCCTACGCGCGCATGAACCGCTGGGAAGAGATCGAGGAGCTCATGGACGCGATCCCGTACACGGACGATAGCAACAAGAGCGAGGTATTCGCGTCGGCGATCATCACGTGCACGCGCAATCGCCAGTATTTGTTCGCGACGCGCTTGTTCCAGATGCTGCTTGACCGAGGCATCTATCCAGGCGACAACTTGTGCAACGCCGCGCTCAGCGCGTGCGCGCGCACGTCGGACTTGCACCACCTCAACATCATCTTTCGGCTCGTAGAGAAGTACGCGACACCCACAATTTACACGTTCAACTCGATGATCTCGGCCTACGGCAACGCGCGCGACATGGACGAGGCCATGCACGTGTTCGCGGTCATGAAGGAGCGCGGCGTGCAGCCGGACGTCGTGACGTTCAACGCGCTGCTACTCGGCGCCGTGCGCTCGCGTCGCGTCGACATGCTACCGCAGCTGCTCGGCATGATGGACGACGAGGGCGCCAAGTGGGACGTGTACACGCTCAACATGCTGCTCGAAGGCTGCGTGGTCGCCGAGGATGCCGAGCAGGCCGAGAAGTACTGGGACTGCGCAACTGCGAACCACAAAGGCAACAAGAAGAGCAAGCCCACGCGCGATGATGAGTCTACAACAGCCCAAGATGCGCAGCTGCAGGATGTGCGACTCGACCGCACGCACTTTGAGACGCTCATGGGCGTGTACTTTGCCGCCAAGCAGTACGACAAGCTCATCGCGCTCTGGCGTAATAACTACGTGTGCCGCCGCCGTGCGAAGAGCTCCAAGACGCTCAACTTCCTCATCCGCGCTTGCAAGGAGTTGGCGGACGACGCAACCGCGACGGACCTCATCGACGAGTTTGTCGGCCGCGGCCACGTGATTTCTAACATCACGCACAACCACTTGCTCGCGACCTTGTTGGCGGCCAATAAGTACTCGCTTGCGCGCGCGCACCTGCAGCAAATGGACGACGATGGACTTGCGACGACCTTCTCGTTCACGCTGCTTATGAAGTACTTGCTCACGCGCAGCAATGCCACCAGCGAAAAGGGCAAGACGAGCAGTGCTGAGGCTGGACACGAGGTGCTCGAGCTTTTCAAGATGTACATTGACGCGCGCGACAGTCACGCCAAGTGGAACACGCCGCTCCTGCACTTCCCCACGGATGCGCTCTACGTCATTGCGGCGCGCGCGGCCAAGCAGTTTGGTGCGCACGAAGACTTGCTGGGCATCTACAGCGAGTGTCCTGTGACCATGGCGATGGCGGTCAAGAAGGAGATCGCGCGGCTGGCCATCGAGTCCTGCGACGCTGAGGGCGACTGGAAGACCGCGGTGCTCATCTACGACGAGCTCACGAACGCGCTGGACACGGACACGAACATCACACTCTACGAGCAGGTCGTGAAGATCGTCGCGCGTGCGGGAGAGTTTGAAAAGGCGCTGGACGTGAACGGCGGCGACTGGTACCGCCTCAACCGCACGGACAAAGGCTGGGGCTTCTAGGGATCAGAGAAAGAGAGAGAGAAAGGTTGTGGTTCGAGAGAATCGAAATAGATAGAGACGAGTGTGGACTGTATATGCTGACAACCAGAGACGGAGATGAAACATTGTTGATGCTGTGAAATTGTAAGGATACCAATGTTAGCGCGAGTCCTTACACTTGCTTGTTATTCACTGCACTTGATGGAGCTCTGGATGAAATTCCGCGACAGGATTAGCCCAGGCGATGGCACAAGCAGCACGAGTCGCTTCGCTTCTTCGTGCACTCCCTGCTGCAAGCTGCTACAGTCACCTCTCTCTGTAAAAGTCACTTCGTAAGTGGCACTCTGCGAATATTTATCACTGTATGACACTAACCCCTGAGCGAGAACTCGTGGGTCAATTTCCAGGCGCTCACCAGCCCCGTTGTGTTCCAAAGCTGGGGGCGGCCCAGCTGCAGGACGAGTGGCACCGATTAATAAAAAACACAAACAGGTACAGATTACGTGGCGCACCTTGAAAACGCTCCCGTCAAAGCGCGGTCCCAGCTCTGCGATGAGCTCCTGCTTTGTTGCAGGGCTCAAGTCGCCATACACGAGGCTACGATTCACAATTTAAACAGCGCATAGCTGAAAATTAGTTGCATATGAACACGTAGAAACACCAGTCGAGCTTGGATGCTCACCTGATGTGCAGCATGAACTCTACGTCGTCTTCGATGTCAAAAATGTGCAGGATATTTGACAAGGGTGCGTGGTTGTGTGAGCAGCTCGCTAATAAAACAATCCGACGCGTTAATGAATAAATAAATATTGACGCACCTGCTTGGCCGAGAGATACGCCTCTGCGAGCTCGTCATTCAGCACCAGCAGAGCAAATCCTGTATCACACGACCCCTCAATGAATTTATCTGATAATGTTGCGCCTCATAAACATGGCCGAATAACATGAAGATTTCAACTTTATACAGTCACTTGGTTTCATTATGAAACCGAATAGCCAATCATTATCAACTATTTGTATTCCCAACCAATCATTCATGTTTATAAACCTGTTTTTAACGAATCAAAATACCGTAAGACCACTTCAAAACGTTGGATCCCATCCAACAAAATCAAGTTGGAATCTATTTCTGATATTTGATATTATATGCAAAACCCAAGATAAAGCTATATCAAGAAAATATCTCCAGCTTTCCAACCTTGTTTTCCAACTTCGCATGATACAAAATTAGAGTACTCCTGTGCCTTCCCATGCGGTGAGAAGAATATATGTAGCTCACATTGAAGCTTGCCAATAGCCAGAGCGTTGACAGACACATCGAATTTGACTTGCAGGAGATACATCGCGTCGCTGGTGTCCGCAAAGAGTCAGAAAAACAGGTCAACGGAGATCAAATCGTTCGAAGCGTTCTTGCCAGCTCAGGGCATCTCGCATTGCTGAAGGCACGACAGGTAGGAGTTTGTATATCATCCTTGATAAGTTTGGTTGGTCTCTAGTTACAAAGGATGGAGACAGGACAAGGCCCTGACTCGCAACGCTATAATCTCGTACTTTGGGAGTGTGAAGAATTAATTTGTAGAGCTGTATCTCCACCAAGGCCAAGTCATGTCGAAACGCCTCTAGAAGATGCTAGCGACACTTGACAGTCATTGTGCAAAGCGAGCTAGTGAGGGTTGTAAAGCAAGCTCCTCCATGGATCTAGGCATTATAGCCAGTAACATATACGAGTGTGCAATCAACTCAAGTGACTACCTCGACGCGGCGCTCATCATGATGATGTGGTCCCTGTACGGCCGTGGCTCAGACGCTGAGCAGCTCGAGAAAAGCCAACTCTGCGTTTACCCAGGTGAGCATTTTAATACAGGTGCAATGAAATCAATACTAATAATCCACTATGTGTGTGTGAACAAGAGGAATGATTTTCATGAGATTTAAGCGAGTCAAGACGGCAATACAGCAAGGTGTGTCCTTCTTCAAGGACCCTTCCGACTTCTTCACGCGTCTTCTGCACATCCTTGCAGTTGCGACCGCGATGAAGGTGGCGTCAGCGAGCCGCATCTTCCTTCAGTTCTC
This sequence comes from Globisporangium paddicum, assembly GCA_023334015.1. NCBI lineage: Eukaryota > Oomycota > Peronosporomycetes > Pythiales > Pythiaceae > Globisporangium > Globisporangium paddicum. The sequence continues at coordinate 15,950 of JAASFV010000697.1, forward strand.
CAGTGTGGGAGGCAAGCCAGCCGAGCTCCATAACGGCAACGAGGTTGGACTCTCGATCTCCTCAACGGCGACGGCAATGGCGACATCACAGGCAGGTTTCTAGCGGGCACGAATTGTTTTCGAGTGGAAAAAGGTTTAAATTCGAGTCAAGGATTACAATGGGGGAGGATAAAGTGCGATTCGTAAAAAAAAAAGGATGGCGGAGTAAGAAACATATTACAATCAAGAAATGTTTATATAAAAGGGTGGATATTGAGTTTTACTCAAATGCTCCGGCACCAAGGTCAAACAAAGGCCTTCGGATGGTTGGGCCGCTTCCAAGGGCCGATGTGTCTGTGCGATGAAATGGATGCGCGTTTGAGCACTTCCTGGTGGCGCGTACCGTGAATCTTTTGTAGCAATAGGTTGGAGGACTTCCAGGGTTCAAGCCAAGGGGTGGGGCTCTATCAGGAAGCCCGAGATTTGGTCAATACCTCACACTGTGTACTCTTTAGTTATTTTGATCTAAGCAATACAGATACGGACGGATCCGATTGCCCACCCAGCACTTCTATAGTCCGATACAAAAAGAGTCGATGCCACTCACAGTGGAACCGGACAGCAAAATATCGCCCACCGCTCCAATTGGTTAAAAAAGAACTTCAAAATTA
>JAASFV010000698.1:0-16594 GCA_023334015.1 Globisporangium paddicum
TGCGGGCGGCCATAAACTGATCCATTCGTTAAACAGACCAATCAGATGCTAGAGCTGACAATTTTGAGCGATCTGATTGGCTACTGCCGATTATCGGCCAAAAACCGGTCGTCGGCCATAATCTGGCCTGATACCTTACAGGCATCTCTCAAAATACAGCCCTCACAATCAATTGATATCCTCTTTAAAGCGATCAGGATAGCATCGCAATCGCTTTTAAGAGGATTTCGCAAATGCACTTGACTGTCACAAACAAAAGCACGGCTCGGCATCGACAGCATGGCGACTGCAACGGCTTGCGTCCGCCTGACTCTCTCCCAAAAGACCGCGCTGCGCGCCAAGCACGCGGCGCACCCAGAGATGACTCACCGTGAGCTGTGCGAGTGGGCATTGGTGGCTTTCGCGCTGCCACGCCCTCTCGCGAAGACGACGTTGCGTGATATTCTGAACAAGTCTGGTCGTGGCGCCGACGATACTGAACTATCCCCCTCGTGCAAAGCGTCACACAAGGCTCGCTGTCCACAGCTCGAGACGGCTTTGGTCACATGGATCCGGCGATGCGGGGAGTTGCAACTACCGATCGTGACCGGCGCGACGATCCGCCAGAAGGCGAAGAAGATTTGCAGTGAGCTGCTTCTTGCTCGTGCCCCCCCCCCTCATGCATCCAAGCAGCTCATCGCCATGAGTTCAGCGCCGGATGGCTCGCGCGCTTCCAGTCACGCAACCGCCTGAAGTCTCGACGTATTCACGGAGAGGCAGGCGCTGTGGACCCCGCTGCTGTGGAGATCGGGAGGGAGGCGCTGAAAAAGGTGGCCGCGCGCTACGCAAAAAAGGACGTATACAATATGGACGAAACAGCGTATTATTATTACGCGGTACCGAGCAGGACAGTGTCTACTGCGAGCTTCTCTGGGCGGAAGCATTTGAAAAAGCTAATCACAGTCGCTATCACTAGCAGCGCCGATGGCACCTCTCGCTTCCCACTCCTCTTCATTGGCACCGCTCGCCAGCCACGCTGCTTCGGCGGCAAGTCGAGCGAGCAGCTCAGTCTCCAGTATACCGGTTCACCAAAGGGCTGGATGAACAGCTGCATTTTTGGCCAGTGGCTAGAGCGGTTCAGCGACAGCATGAGAGAGCGGGGGCGCAAAGTTCTGCTATTGCTCGACAACGTCTCTTCGCACAGGACCGACAAAGCGCTGTCCAACACCGAGGTACTCATGCTGCCTTCCAATACGACCTCGCACTTGCAACCTCAGGACGCAAGCGTCATACAAGCGTTCAAGTCGAAGATCAGCGAGCTGAAAAACGAGTACGCTGTCGAGCGACTCGACGCTCTTCTCGACCGAGCGGATGAGATCGATCAGCAGACCGTTGAAAAATAAACGGCGGCGCTTCACAACGCAGATGTCCTACAAGCGATGAAGTGGGCTCAAGAGGCTTGGCAGCACGTCGCCAGCTCGTTGATAGCTAATTGCTGGCGCCACACGAAGATCCTTGATGAGGAGATGTACAAGCTTGTAGATAACATGGGATCCTGTGATTTAGGTGTCTGAATACAAGCCTTTGAAATCAAATACTCATATTACACAAATATCCTCCCAGACGTTATACAAAAAAACCATATGTTGAGAGGGCGGTATTTTGAGAGATCCCTGTAATAAAGTGACTAATGGATGGATGGTGAATGGAGAAATGGCGACAGCAGCCGAGGAAAACTTTGATCTTCACGATTGACCTTTGCTAGTGTGACTCGCTGTTTTTTTTTTCACTTTGTGCTTGCGCGCGGGGGCCTTGATCTTTTCGATTCTCGCAAGCTCTGCGATGGCGAGGCGCGCAGCTTTCTTATCCTTGCGAGAGTTGGCGTAGACCAAGTCGACCCGCGTGAGCTCCTCGTTGGCCCCCGTCGCAGCTTTGCGCGCAGCCCACAAAGTTCGCACCAGAATTGGGTTTCGTTCTTCACGCTCAACAGCGATCGCCACAGCCGCGAGCACTCTGTCGACGCGCGCATCCGCGATGAGCTTCTGGTACCGCGCCTCGCGCAGCTCACAGTTCGTTGGTTTCTTGACGTCGGTTAGCGACATGAAGCGGTACGTCTTGGTGCACGCCTCGAACTTATCCTTCAGGTGGTGTGGCCCCGTGGACTTGTGAATATAGATGTGGCCGTCGCTCGTCATCGCTCTCTGACTCCAATTGACGCTGCCAAATACGGCGATATTGTTGTCAATGATCGAGCTTAGAGCAGCAACTTCGGTGGCCAATACGATAATATACTGCACATGAGTTCAGCTGACGCCGCGATACAGCAGTGTACACGCACCACAAACGTCACCACTCAGCATGCTGGCATTTAACACAACCAGTTGCAGTGGTCCTTTATTTTGCGTACTCGCGTCACTTTCTTAGCAGCGTGACCGATTGACAATAGTGTAAGGGTTTGCAGAGAGTTGGGCGAGGGCTCTCTCAATCTGTGCCCATTCACATTCACCTTTCTAAAACAGAGTTTTAGAGCTTAAAATTCGTTTGTTGTCGTGAGAAAACAGTTTTACCCGAAGCCATCTGCTAAATAAAACAGACTCGGTCAAATACTAAAACCGAGTTTTGTTTTTCCACCCAAGTCTTAATTAAGAGAAAGCTAAATAAAGCAGAGTTTTAAAGTCGTTTTTAGTAGCCGTTTATGCCAAAATATCTGCAAAGCACAATATTAGATCAACAGCAGATTTCGGAATTAAATGGATTCAGAAATAGAATTAAATAAGAGTAGTTGGTCCCTTTAAGGAGTAAACTTTGAGAAAAGATTCTCCTCGATTGAGTCGATGAAATTTGCTCGTTTTTTTGTACTCCTTTTCATCTGAACGAGACCATGCGATTGATGTAAAATAGTCATGAGGTCAAAAAAAAGCGTCCTCGCTCCCCCTGATCACTGTGAATGTGAGATACAAGCAACGTTAAAGTGACTCAAGCGAAGGTTGGGGCGTGTTGCTCGAAGATACAGGGGTTTTGTTAGAGCGACACACGGCTGGTTCGGGTTTGTGCAATCAGTCTTATTTTAGGCTCTGCAAGCACCAAAATACCCGAAATAGCGCTCGCTCGGGTTCCCCTGTTTAAGAAACAATGGCTCGGGTTTCCTGTTTGAAGCGATGGTCTTCAATGTTTTGTTTTGAAGCGATATACATGGGAGCACGTGAGTAAGGCACGATCTAAACTGTATAATTTTGTACAAACAATACATCATTTTATGGAGGTAGTATGTGATATTACAAAAACAACACAGAAACTCCCCTCGATCCTTCATGTTCTCTTTGATTTTATAAAATCAGCCGTGCCTTACTCGCGCGTTCACCTGTGAGCATGAGACGAAACCGGCGAATGCGCAAACAACCAGACAATCACTCTCGTCCGTTGCCAAAAAGCGCACCCGCAGAACGCAGGAGCTCATTCCGCAACTTGCCACACGAGAGAGACGAGCGCCATGGAGAAGGTCACGACCACCACCACCGCCACCAACCAGCCGTCCACGCGCGAGACGCTCGGCCGTCGCCCGCTGACGCTGCCGGAAAAGATCCTGACCAACTGGGCCGTGGGGCTTGCGGCGCCCGAGGTCGCCCCTGGCCAGATGCTGTGTGTCAAGGCGCAGTGGACGCTCGCGTGCGAGATCACGTGGAAGTCCATGGACAAGACGTACCAGGACATGGGCCGACCCCGCATCTGGCGCAACGACCGCTTCTGGCTCGCCGTCGACCACACGGTGGACCCGCGCGTGAACCACCTGCCGACCCAGCAGATGATGATCAAGGCGTCCACGGACTTTGCCAAGGAGGCCAACCTGACCAACTTCCAGCCGCCCAACACGACCATCCTGCACACCGAGTTCTATCGCCAGCGCGCACAGCCGGGCCAGATCGTGGTCGGTGCGGACTCGCACAGCTGCTCGACTGGCGGCCTTGGCGCGTTTGCGATTGGCCTCGGCGCGGCCGATGTCGTCATGCCACTCGTGACGGGTGAGACGTGGATCAAGGTGCCTGAGACTGTGCTCGTCGAGTTCGTGGGCGCGCCGCCCGTGGGCATGGGCGGCAAGGACGTGATGCTCTACACGCTCGGCATCCTCAAGTGCAACACCGTGGCCATCGGCCGTTGCGTTGAGTGGGGCGGCAACATCTCGGCGCTCTCGTGCGACGCGCGCTTTGCGATCGCCAACATGACGGCCGAGTTTGGCGGGATCGCCGGCGTCTTCCCCGCGGACGAGCGCACGGCTGCGTACATTGGCACTCGCGACGCGCACAAGGACGACGCGATCTACTTCCGCGCGGACCACGACGCCGAGTATGCCGACAAGTACCAGATCAACCTGGACAACCTCGTGCCGCAGGTCGCTCTCTACCCGTCGCCTGACAACGTCAAGCCCGTGACCGAGGTTGCCGGCATGAAGATCGATGGGTGCTTCATTGGGGCCTGCACGACGGCCGAGGAGGACCTCGTGCTCGGCGCGCTCGTGCTCGAGGCCTGCATGAAGGCCGGCATGACGCCCGTGGCACACGGCAAGCGTCGCGTGACCCCCGGCAGCCAGATCATCATCAACAAGCTCCGCGAGCACGGTCTGCTGGCGATCTACGAGAAGGCGGGCTTCACGGTCGGCGCCCCTGGATGCAGCTTTTGCCTGGGCATCGCCGCGGATGTGGCCGGCGAGAACGAGGTGTGGCTCTCGAGCCAGAACCGCAATTACCGCAACCGTATGGGCAAGGGCTCGATCGCGAACCTGGCGTCTGCGATCACGGTCGCGGCCTCGAGTTTCTCGATGGAGGTGACGGATCCGACGCCGTTCCTCAAGCTCATCGACGAGGCCAAGTTCCACGAGCTTGTGCCTCGCGGCGCCGCGGCCACGTTCACCGTGAGTGAGCCCGTCCCAGAGCTGGCCACGTCCGTCTCGGCTGAGGACCAGGCCGGCGCGTCCGAGGCGCTGGCCACGTTCGCCGCGCAGATCAAGGGCCGCGCGCTGGTCTTTGGCGACAACATCGACACGGATGCGATCCTCCCAGGTGAGTATCTGACCGAGAACGACATGGAGAAGCTCGGCAAGGTCGCGTTCCTCCACACGAACCCGGACTTCCGCGCCAAGGTGACCGCCGGCCAGACCATTGTGGTCGCGGGCCACGGCTTTGGCTGCGGCTCGTCGCGTGAGCAGGCTGTGACGGCCATGAAGGGCGCAGGCGTGCAGGCGATCATCGCGCGCTCGTTTGGCTACATCTTCTCGCGCAACTACCAGAACTTCAGCCTCATGGGCATCCAGCTCGACGACGACCGATTCTACGAGCTCGCAGCCGAGGACGCCGAGGTTACGCTTAACATGACGGGCCGCACGATCGAGGTCGGCGGCGAGACCTTCCGCTTCAACATGTCGCTCTTCGAGGAGCGCCTGTTGGCCGGCGGCGGCATCATGCCGCTCTACAAGAAGTTCGGCAACCGCCTCTTCCGCGTGGCTGTGCAAGAGCCCGCTGATGCATCCAAGGCCGGCGCGTGCGGCAGCGGAGGCGCTTCGAGCGATTCCGGTTGTGCACCAAAGGCCACGGCCGTGGTCGGAGGGGGCGGTGCGGCCAGCGACTTGTCGTGGTAACCAGCCAAGGGAGGTTTAGCAAATGCCTTTATATAAATTTGCATGAAGTTTGTTATATAAGAATTTTAATGGAAGCGAGAGCCCGATGGACCCTGGATATGCAACACTCTTTACGCTATGAATAGCAGCGTTCTCAGTCAACAGGTCGAGTCTTATGACGCTGGAGTGCTGAGCGTGTGAGGCGTGTGCGAGTGAGAAGAACGCTCGTCTTCCCACTGCGTGAACCTCAGGAGGAGACCATGGCGACGAGCGGCGTCAAGATCCCGCCCGACTGGCTGCGTGAGGTGCGTCACGCTCGATCACACATGGTTACATTCTTACATGCTCTCATCCTCACATACCCACTCTCTCTCTCTGATAGCCGCACTTCCCCACGCGCTCCGAGCTGCTCGAGGCCCGTCGACTGGACGCGCAAGAGCTGGGCCTGGCGCTCTCGCCGCCGTCTTCGTCTGCTGACAGGCGCCAGTTTGCGCGCTCCGAGACGATCTTCCGCGACTCGTTCCGCAAGAGCGGAGCCTTTGATTTCTCGGGCCAGCCAAGACATGACGCGTCCCAGTTCCACGCGCGCGCCACGTGCAGTGGGCTCGTGACGCGGACGGCCGTGCTGGACGCACGCCATGCAAAGAAACACCACGAGAGCCTTAAGTTCGAGCCCCAGGAGATCGAACGCCTGCGCGACATCCCCAAGGCCGACAAGCTCCGGCTCTGGTGGATGCAGCCGCGTGACGGGTATGTGGCCGACCCGGCCGCGTTCTGCGCCCACTCGCTGCGACTCGAGCTGGCGCGCCATGCCTTGGAGCTCGGGCCAATGGACCCGGGCAAAGTGCGCAGCCCGGCGTCTGTGGACGAGCGCCACCAGCTTAAGGACAAGAAGGCGCAGCTCGCGGACAAGGTCCAGCACATCGCCCACGCGGTGCCCGAGGCCTACTTGAAAACCGAGCGAGCGGAGACCGCGACCATCGTGCGTGCGCCAGACCTGTACGCCCAAGAGCGGGTACGTTCTGTCTCTTGTTGATCTTTTGGATGGGGCTTGTAGACTGACATGTGGTCCCCCGTAGAGAGCTGAGGGTGGTGGTAATGGAGGTGGGCTCACTCGTTCAAGCTCGGGACTCCCGCCGGCGTTCCCGCTCGTGTCGCCCATCAAAGTGCCGAGCGTGCGACGCAGTCGCCAACAGCAGCTCCGCAAGCGCCTGGGCATCGAGAACCTGTTCCTCGAGAGCACGAGTCAGCGCGTACTACTGGACCAGATCAAGACATGTCCGCCACCGTTCTTCGACCACCGGAGCAGCAGCAGCCATGGCTTTGGACTCACAGACCAACACCAGCACCAGTACTCGGACGACAAGCAGCGCTCGCCCAACCAGTCGGCGGGAAATGACGCTCCGCAGAGCTCCGTGCGCTGCGGTGGCTTTACCAGATGAGTAGATGGTTAGGACTGATGATATAAAGCTTATTGAAGGATGTATATAAAGGAATAGACCGACGGCCACTGGCACTCTACGCGTCTCGTACCGTCATTAGGAGCATTTATGGTTTGCTTACTCGTTGTCGGCGTGCTCGCGCACCCATTGCTGTATCCAGGCCTCGACACGCTCGATGTTGGCGTCCATGTCGGCAACCGTACGGCTCTCGAGCTCCTGCACGATCTCGGCCGCGTAGCTGTCGCGCGCCTCCTGAAGCACGACCTGCATGATCTCGCACTGGACGTTCTCCGCAATCTTCTTCGGCGAGTATCCGCGCTTCTGCAGCCGGTCGAAGAGCGCCGTGTTGCCCGCACGCAGCACGAGCACGAGGTCGAACCAGCGCTCGGGGAAGAAGTCGCACGTGTGGAAGTCCACGAGGCGCCCGCCTTCGGTCATCATGTCCTCCATCTCGTCGCAGACCTTGTCCTCGTCCAGCACGAAGCAGTCGAACTCCTCGTCGCGCCCCTCGTGCAGCTCGCGCTCCTTGACGAGGTCACCCACATTCACGTGCTGCAGCTGCGTGCGTTCCTGTTTTCATTTGTTTGATTGCCAGGCAAGATCGTCAGTATCTCTGCAACCACAGCGCTGATTTGCATGCGAGAAAGACAGTGAGCTAGAGCGCAAGACGGGCACGTACAGCGAGCAACTGGCACATGGACGTCTTGCCCGTGCCAGGCGTCCCGGTCACGAGGATGTTGGGCAGGCGCGGCATTAGTTCTTGTTCCTGGCGAAGTTTCGTTATGGTTGTCAAAAACACGATGGAAACAAATCGACAGCCACTCAAAAGCAGTGGAACTTGTAATAGCAAATTCGAGCCAAGCGTGTGCTTCTCACCAAGTAGCCCATTTGACTTGGTTCAACTATGCAGCTGTCAAAATGGCCACGAGAAATCAACTTCACCTGAGTTCAGTATGTGAAAAGTGTCATCATTCCACTTTTTGGTTTTATTAGAATTTCATTTTCGATTTACAAAGGAAACAACGACTGGTGAGATGGCTACATTAGCTCCAAGACTGCGAGTCTTATGAGCTGAAGATCTTCTGCAGCGCCGGCACGCGGTTGTGCAGGAAATCCGCGTACACGTCGCTCACCTTCTCGACGCCGCCGGCCGTGTTAAACGCGTACGTGGCGTCGCAGCCGCCGCTAGTGGCATTATTGTAGAGCGTCACGTGGCCCTCGTGGCCCGGGAAGCCGTAGCGGAGTGACATGGTGTTGTCGTTGAGCTCGTACAGCGTGACCGTGAGGTTGGCTGCCGCACCGAAGTGCAGTACGCGCAGGTCCGGCTTGAGCACCTCGGCGCGCGTGCAGCCGATGACCCACGTGCAGTCGCCCCAGTTTCCCACGACGTCCCAGACCTTGGTGCACGGTGCGCCCATGGTGAACCAGACGCCGCCGTGCGTCAACTCCTTGGGCGTCTGCACCTCCATGTACGCGCCCTGCACGTGCAGCTGGCCGCCCACGAGCAGCTGGTGCATGACTGGGTCCTCGCGGAAGAGCTGGACGGGCAGCCCGCGCTGCGTCCACTGCGTCACGGCCTCGACCGACTCCCACTTCTCGATGAAGCGGAACTCGTCCGGGTCCTGGATGTTGCGCGAGAGCATGTAGTCGATGCAGCCGTCGGCCTCTTTGGCGGTCTCGACGAGCTTGAACTGCGCAATGCGGTCCATGAACGCGTCGCCCAGGCCCGGGTTGACGCGCGCGACGGTCGTGCCCGTGAGCGCCGTGGGCGCGATGCACGAGCCCGAGTGCGACGCGATGCCGAGCAGCGGGATGAGGCCCGTGGCAAAGGCCATGGCCATTTTGAACCTGGCGCCCTTGACGATGAAGCGCGTCTCGATGTCACCCTTGTCGTTCCAGCGCTTGTCGACGCGCTGGCCCCAGACAAAGTAGATGCCGTGCGTAATGAGCGGCGAGATGTAGATCATGGACTCGTTGATGACCACGAAGTAGCCCGTGGAGCCGACAGCAAAGTTGGCGAAGACGAGCGGCAGGATCGTGAAGAAGAGGTGGACGGCGACCGAGATGAACGGCAGCACGTAGAACGAGCGCACCTCGGCGTCGGGCCCCATGACCGCGAGCTCAAAGAACGCGAAGACGAGGAAGAAGTCGAGCATAATGCCGACGGACTGCTCGACGATCGTCGCGATCTTGACGTCCGGGATGAGCATCACGAGCGAGACGACGAGGCCGATCCAGAGCGTCGTCTTGATGATCATGCTCTTCTTGGCGGCCCACGTGGCCTGCGTGATCGTGGCCACGAAGACCCACTCGAAGAGGTTGTGCAGCGCCGCGCCCACGAGCAGCGGCTTGCTCACGCCATACTGCGCGCGCGCGATCGCGAAGGCACCCGTGACGAGCGCGTAGCCCGAGGTCGCGACCGCCGTGACAAAGTTCCGCTTCCAGTCAACCACGGCCAGGTTGATGGCGCCGATCGTGAAGAGTGCGCCGGCGAGCAGCCAGTGCGCGAGGAGGAAGTCGTAGGGCGCGCTCCGGTCGATCGCGGGCAGGCACTTGACCGTGACGCCAAGCCACGTGCAGTCGCCCACGGGGTGTGTCATGACGCAGCGCGGGAAGCTCACAACCCAGAACGCGATGACGGCGCCGGCGAAGGCCGCCGTCATGGGCAGGCTGAGCTGCGGCAGCGACAGGCTCTTGTTGCCCTTGAGCGGCGCGTCGCCCTCAGGCTCGGACTGCTGCTGGCGCTTGCTCTTGGGGCTCGCATTGTAGCGGTTTTTGACCTGCGCCGACTTGCCCGCCATCGTGTCTTGAGGTGTTGGTGCTGGTAGAGTGCGGAAGGCGAGGCGGATTGAAGAATGAGCGAGTGGAGTGCGCAGCGCACGTGAAGTGAGCGGCAGGAGATGCTGTTGGGGCTCCCATGTGAGGGAAGTGGCGCAAAACATAACTGGTTTTGGGTACACATCGCCGGGAAGAGACGCACACACGCACACACATGAGCAGACAGGCGACGTGATCATATAGAGAATCAACCAACCAAACCAGTGTGATGTGCAATGGGCGTGTGGAGAAACTGAGCAACGTAACAACATAGCGGAGAAATGGAGCAACGTAGCGGTTTTTTGTGGTTGTGGAGGCCTAGAGGGCTGATATATTGAGCTGTTGGTGTCGTCAAGAGCTCATGATGGACTGGTTTCTTGTGCTGGTGGTCTCCATAGGATGTGTGACGTGTGGTCAGAAATGGAGTGTCCAGGAATCGCATGTGGAACTCTTCGATCTCAGAATCCAGTCACTTCAACGACTCGAGTGTATTTGCTACTCGTTATGAAAGGTTGATCAGTCAAGGGTACACATATAGAAAGAAAATGAAAGTGACCTCTAATGAAATTGCTTTATTACACTTTTTACTTTCTAAAGTTGCTAGTCGCTAAAGGGAACAAGCTTGTTCACGGCTCCCAGATGCATAATTGCATGATGATAATGTGCGATTATGCATTTGGAAGGTGTTGGGAGCATGTTTTAGTATTCTTCAAACATGCCCAGAACACCAGCTTCGTTTCGCCTGCCGTTCAACACGCGAAAGAGATCTGGTCTCTCTCAGACGTGGGAAAGGCAAGAAGCCAAGGGCTAAAGCCTCATGGGAAAAGCAAGAAACACAGAAGTCACCATGAGCACCGTCTCCAGCTATCGATCAATCCCAGTCCCCTGGGTTGCAATGAATTTGTATCCGGATAACACGTTTGTATCCAGATAAACTCAGCTAAAGAGAAGCCTGACGTCTTACGTCCAGGCCCACGTTAGACGTCTCTGCTGCTGAAAATGCACATGTCTTGTCTATCTTATCAACATGATGAGACTTCATCAAGCTGAGCTCCAGATAGACAATACATCGGCTTGAGTCGCCCAGGTGTTTTGGTTGAAACACCAGCTTTAATCCACACCTTTCCAGCAAGTCTGGGCTTGATTTTGGGATAGGAACCCAGCCAGGTTGGCAGCTTGGGATACGGAGCCCAGCCACTTGGGGCTCTTGAACTCGATATACAATTGACTCGCGGCTCGGTTCTTTCTCGAAGCAAGCTGCAGTTTCAATTCACGCTCTTCCAATCAGCTGCGCTCAGTATACAATCTGATTCGGTCTGATTATATCCAATTCCACCAATAATCTTTCAGCCTTTAGCCTATTCCACCAATCAAAAGCCTGTAGCTGCTCACGACTTCTGATTCGTGTTCGCGCAAAAGGCGCAACTGCACCGCCAATCGCCAATGGCTCCACACATTCGAGTTGCTCGCCACCACAACTACGCAGAGCACGAGAGAGAGAGCGCGCCATGTACGGCACTCAGCAGCACGGCCAACCGCAGCAGCAGAGCCATGACGCCGACGAGCATCATCGGCTGCTGCCGTCGTACTCGCCTGCCGGCGCGCGTCTGGAGCTGGCCGGCGACGGCGCTTATGTGGCGTCCGCGTGGCCCGCGACCTTCGAAGCCGGCGTCGAGACCATGTAAGCAGAGCCTTCTGTGCGCATGTGTAGTTGTATGTACTGATCACTATGGCTTTCTATTGTACGCTGACAGCATGGCGTCACCCGCCGCGATCCGCCGCACGCACTCGGGGTCGTTCTCGGAGCACTCGCGCATCCTGCAGCCGCGCGAGGACGAGTTGACAGCCATCCACGGCGGCAACGACGTGGCGCACGGCAAGATGAACTATAAGGAGGCCGTGTTCAACGCCATCAACGTGCTGTTGGGCGTGGGTGTGCTCTCGAGCCCCTTCGCACTGCGCTCGAGCGGCCTGCTTATCGGCGTGCCGCTCTTCTTCTTCTTCACGTTCGTGACCAACCATACTGGCAAGCTGCTCGGCTACTGCCTCGACTACCAGGAGGGCATGCAGGTATTGTGCTATATGCAGATGGTGCGCGTGTCTATTGCTTTGTACTAACTATTGAATTCACTGACAGACGTACCCAGACATTGGCGAGGCAGCGTTCGGCACCCGCGGCCGCCTCGTGATCAGCGTCATCTTCTTCTCCGAGCTCTTCACCGCGTGTGCAATGTTCAACGTGCTCAGTACGTGTTTCATATCAAGACCATGTCGTTGATACTGTGTTATGCTAACTCTCAACCTATGTCACCTCCTGCCACACAGTCGGTGACACGTTGGCGGCGCTACTGCCGTCGTTCACGGAGCAGCAGCTCACCGTGCTGGCGTTCTTGCTCATCATGCCGACGCTCTGGACGACGCACCTGTCGCTGCTCTCGTACTTCAGCATCATCGGCATTCTCTCGTCGCTCTTCTGCCTCTACACGCTCTACTACGTGGGCTTTGCGATCGACACGACCGCGGCCAGTTACACAATCGGCAGTCTGCTGTCTCCGCAGCCGCTCGAAATCGTCGCCGACACGGAGCGCATACCGCTCGCGATCGGGCTCACAATGGTGGCTTTTGGTGGTCACTCGGTCTTCCCGTCCATCTGCTCGTCCATGGCGGACCGCACCGAGTACCCTAAGGTGCTCAACGTCGCCTACTTCATTGTGTGCCTCGTCTACGGCGCGATCGAGCTCGGCGGGTACCTCATGTTCGGCGTGCACACGACCAAGGAGATCACGCTCAACCTCATCGCAGTCTTCCCCGGCTCGCTCACGCGGCTCGTGATATGGACGATCGCGCTCAACCCGATGAGCAAGATCGCCATCACGATCACGCCCATCGCGCTCGCGCTCGAGGAGTTTGTGCTGACACCGGCCGAGATGAATGCGCCCAGCAGCCGGCGCACCAAGGTCTTCCGCGCCTTCCTGCGCACGGTCATCGGCGTCGCGACGCTCTTCTGCGCGCTCTTCGTGCCGCACTTTGCGCGTGTGACGTCGTTCCTGGGCGCATTCTTCGCGATGCTCGCGTCAGTCTTCCTGCCGTGCGTCTGCTACATCAAGCTCTTCGGCCACCGCCTACCGCGCTGGGAGATCTGGCTCAACGCCGGCCTCGCCGGCCTCTCGCTCGTCTTTGCAGTCATCGGCACCATCGGATCCTTCGTGTCGCCCGCGGAGTAGCTACAGCTCACACGTAGAGGCTCGTCCGTTTAGATTTACTCCTTCTGGTAAGCGTAATAGCACACCACCAAACAACAAGACCTGGGACTTCTTAGCCCCATGACCAAGGTGCGCCATTGTATTTCTGCTGTTGTGAGACGAAACGCAAGTCGGAAATACTCGTCTGAGCTCAAAATACTCACGAAGTCGTATTTCGTGATGGCCGCTTTGAGCTTGTGCAGCAGTATGCAGCTTGACTGACTGCGCATTGCTTGATGGAGCTGCTTGTGGGCCCCTTATCAGCAAGCGAATGCCTCTGATGCGCGGCGGCAACAGAGACGAGGCTCTCGAATCCGCGCGCTCGCCGTCGTCGAACTACTCCGGGCCTGAGCAGCACGCGGCCTCTCCCAAGGACCACCAGCACACCTACAGTGTCCCCACTCTCGACGAGCTCATCGAAAAGTCCCGACACGACGCGATCGTCAACCTCCAGCGATGGTACTCAGTCGCCAGCTTGTGCCTCCCAGTTATAGTCACTAATCATCACGGCTGACATGGTTGTTATGGTGCATTGTGTGTAGGTGGCGGCGGCGCCACGGCAACCAGAAGCGCGTGACCGAGTTCCATGAACTCATCCGCTCGCACGCCAAGGTGCTGATCAACACGAAGCGCAGCGCACGCATCCGCGCCAAGATCCGCGAGCTGCTGCTGCACGCAGCCTTCCTCTACTTCTACACTGCGAGCACCCAGGCCGATCTGAGTGGCGAGCGGCTCTTCCATCTCGCCAATGTGCCCGTGGGTACGTCTTCAGGTCTCACATTCGCTTGTATGTTGATAGAAATTGGTTGTGCTCACGAGTGTTGATGCTGAACGAATGTGTCATGACAGCTCAGTACCTGAACGCCGAGTTCTCAGGAGCTACGACATCGTCGGCCCAGGAGCTCAAGTCGTTTAGTCGGATAGCGAACATCCCGGAGCTCTTCGCGTGGCTCCGTGGGCCATTCCTCGCGCTCTCTTATCCGAACTCGGAGAAAGATGATCTCGTGTTCCAGAACAATCGCGTGGTCGGCGGCATCCGCATCGGCCAGCTGCGCGTACTGAAAGCCAACTGTTCGTCCCGAGTCACTACCTTCTTCACCAGCGCACTGACTAGCGACCCTAGCTCCTCATCACTATACTGCTATGGTAGTGACAGCGGCGCATTCCAGAGCCAGGACGAGTCCTCCGAGCCCTTTGGAGGCCAAGACGGAGCCGCGTTCGAGTTCGCTGGTCACAATGGCACCAGCACTCTGACAGAGCGCAAGAAGCGCTTCTCGTCCATGGCGAGTGCCACCAGCGGCTCCAATAGCCTACTGGCCCCCGCGTTCTCAGTTGTACTCCCACGCGCCGACGCATCGCAGGCCTCGCAAATCCTCCAGTGGCTCGAGAATGACAACTACATCGGCAGTAGCACGCGCGCGCTCATGCTTGACGTGAACCTGTACAATGTCATGCTCCAGTACGTACTCGTGCTCCGGTTCGTCTTTGAATTCCCCCCGGGTGGGGGCGTGGTGCCTCGACTCGTGACCTCCACTGCGCCGGTCACCAAGAGCTTTTTGTATGACAGCGACAAGCTCTGGAAGTCGGTCTGCAGCCTCGTCGTGCTTGCGTTCTACGTCTATTTCCTCTTCTCCGAGCTGCTGGCACACACGGGCCGGAAACGCAAGGCCGCGGCGTTCAAGGCGCTCCAGTGGTCTTCACACTTTGGCTCAGGCGCGCGCGTGCTCAGCCTCGTGTTCTATCTGCTCGTGTGGCTCATGCGACTGCTGGCGCTCGTCAACTTTCCCGGGACATTCCCCCTCGAAGCCAACACTTTCGTGTCTCTACGAGCATTCACCGAGGCATTTCGCATCGCGCAGCACCTGCTGGCGGTCAACACGTGTCTCTGCTGGCTCGTGTTGCTGCTGCTGCTGCGCGTGTCCAAGAACGTTGACGTCTTCGTGCGTACGGTGCTCATCGCTAGGACCAAGCTGCTTTCGCTGCTGCTCTGCATGGCGCTGCTGCTCTATGGGTCTGCGAGTGCCTTCGTCGTGGCGCTGGGCTCCCAAGTGCGCGGCTACGAGAGTGTCTCGGTCGCGACCAAGACGCTGTCTGGGATCGCCTTCGGCCTCGGTGGCGTGACGGATATCGTCTCGTCCTACTCAGAAACTGGTGGTGGTAGTGGTGAGGCTCGTCCTTATCAGGACGCCACGATCACCACGGTGCTACTCGCAGGCTTCCTGCTGCTCAACAGCGTCGTTGTCGCAAACTTGTTCCTCGTCGTAATCTACGAGTCGTATCGAAAAGCTGTCGAGGAGCTCAAGTTCCAGCAGCAGCAGTCATCGCACAAGCGCGTGCATTTGGTTATCGAGATCGCCAAGTACGCCAAAGCGCTCTACGAGCAGCTCACGAGCGCTTTGCGCGCGTTCTACGACACGCTGCACTGCGCCCACAGGGCCAAGAAGAAGCTCGTGAGCCGCACGTCGCGCATGTCGGTGGTGCGCGCGATCTCGTCCTCCAAGGCAATGCAGAGAAGCGCGAGGCTCATCTCGAGCCATGTAGGTGCGCTGAGTGACTTTGGCGGCAAGCTCGTGCACAACGTGGTCTCCTCGGAGCGTGACGATGACAACGAGGATGATACGGACGTCCGGGATGCCAACAGCAACAATGGTGGCGCGCGTGGCAGGGCAGCCACTGGTGAGCGGGGCTTGCTGTTTGGCTCCGGTGGTGGAGATGGAGCTCTTGGTCGGAGACGAGGAGCTCTCCTCGCACATAACGCTCCTAACGGAGTTAGCGGCGCGGACACCAAGCTGCTGCAGGGCATGATCCTCCAGCTGGCGCTGCAGAACGAGAACCTCATCCGCTCGATTGAGGAAATCCGCGGCGACGTCAAGAGCCTCGCGGCGCTCAACGCCATGGACGACGCCAGCCGACGGAGACTCATGTCGCCGGCCTCGCAGTCGTCGCGGCTGAACGGAGGCAGCGGTAGGTCGCAGCACTCGCGCAGACAGTCGACGGCTCAGCAACAGCAGCAGCATTTCCACCCGCAGACGCCGCCGCAGGTCGTCATTGAGGACCACGTGGAGGTGCTGGAGCACTTGTCCTGAGCAGCTCATCGACATATCCGATTAGATAACATAGAGAACCACCAATTTTGAAAGGCAACTTCTGAGTGTTAAGTTCGTTTTGCTTGAAGTTGCAAAGTATTTGCGTGGCTTAAGTTCGATTGGTAAGCTGAAGTTCTCACAAGCTTCGATGTTCCATCTTCCAACTATCGATATCACATATGGATTTTGTATGAGGCTATCAATTTTTGAAATTGGTTGCCGAGCAGCGTCATTAAAAATGCGGAAACCACGCAAGAAGGCAAGCAAGGCAGCATGGCGCCATGCTCCACGATGGTCTCCGCCGCAGCAGAGCGTGTGAGCAGGTCATGGTGGTGATGGGAATTCGTCGTCGTGTTAGTGTTTGCGTATAGTATTCACCCACCAGTCAGTCAGTAAGGTATGCACACAAAGCCTCCTCCA
>JAASFV010000699.1:0-16592 GCA_023334015.1 Globisporangium paddicum
CCTCGCTGAACTCGCGGTGTGGAGGACCAACAACCCGTTCAAGACAACGTCGGAGTACTGCGAACTGGTCAAAAGCAGCTTTCGAGTCAAACATCGAGAATGGAGATTATCTACGAAGATCCTGATGCTCTAAAGCATCGCAACGAGTTCTACGCCATCCAGAAGGGGAACACCCAATTCAAGCCCCCGAATGCGCTCAAGCCGACGACGGAGAGCTTTGGAAGTTAGGTTCTTTCAGTTTCTTCAACCACTATCTCCATATTTCTCTTCAATAACATTTTCTCTCCTTTCAGTTTTTCAATTCTCAGTTTTCTCCAGCTTTCTTCACAACATTTTCTCTTCTCCAGTTCTCTCTCTAGTTGCGCTCTGCTCCTCCGAGGTCGGCTTCACGTCGTGCGTGTCGCTTGCCGACGTGGTCGCGGCCTCCGAAGTCTCAGCAGAGGCGGCCATTCCCGATCAACCCGCAGGGCCACGCATGGCACGGGAGCTCATGTTGGCTTGTATATATTCATGCTGAGTCTAAACTATAAAATGTTTTTGGATTGCGTTGCTGCAAGCTCGAAGAGAGCGCGGTTCGTTAGACGCGATTGGTCTTGTGGATGGGGACAACCAGAAGGGCCCTTCAGATGAGCTCTTTAGATGAACTCTTCATGGCCACCGCGGTCCCTGAGCCGCTCAGCTCATTCTGCGACTCGCCTGCAACTGACCAGCCCAGCCCTCCAGCACCGATTACGCCAGCATGATCTCCATGGAGCTCAAGGACCTCGCGCCGGTGGGGACATCGACCCCAGCGTGCTCACAAACATCCTTCGCGAGTCCGCCGAGAAGAACGCGCACCGCAAGCAGCTGCTGCAGATAATCGAGAACCACCCAGTACTCTCGGACCGCGACATGCTCTTCCGCAACTACGTGGAGCGGTACAACTTTGGCATCGAGAAGGTGTTCAACTACGTCAAGCTGCTCGAGGATAGGAATATCACGGACCCGGAGGACCGCCAGATCCTCTATAGCCCTCTCGGGGAGCCCACGGACATGGACGTGCACTGGTCCATGTTCATCCCGACGCTGGAGAACCAGGCCACCAAGAAACAGCAGAAGAAGTGGCTCGACCTGGCCAGGAACTTCAAGATCCTTGGCGCCTACGCGCAGACTGAGCTGGGCCACGGCTTGAACGTCCAGGGCATTAATATCACGGCCCACTTTGACAAGTCCACACAGGAGTTTGTCATCAACTCCCCCACGCTCACGAGCCGCAAGTGATGGCCAGGCGGCCTCGCGAAAACTGCGAGCCATGCGATCGTGCACACGAGACTCTTCCTGGACGGTGAGGACGTCGGTGTCCAGGCCTTTTTAGTCCAACTGCGCTTGCTCAAGAATCACCAACCATTGCCGGGCATTGAGGTCGCCTCGATCGAACTCGACAGCATGGCAGATTGCGATAAATTTGCCAGAACGGCTGCTTGTTCACGTGGGCTGGAGACACAGACCGGTCGGCGTGCGTACACGTCGGTTGCACCAGCGTTGAACCTCACACACCGAGACACTGATTCTGGTCCTGCAGAGCGGCGGAGAATCTATGGGCCGCCAACTCCCAGCGCTGAGTGCGGCTGCTTGGGCGAGCCTGGGCAACAATGGAGGTCGATCTGTTCAGCTTGCAAATGGAGCAGCTCCCCCGGCATACAGCAGACCTGTTTGTGGACAGGAAGCTGCCATGTGAGCAGCAGGAGATCCAGTTGGATGTACTCGCGGCAGTGCTGAGGTATGCGTGGGTAGGCACGACCCTGGCGGTTTGTGCATGCGCTCTGGATGTGGCGAATGGGTATCGCGAATGGAGACATGTACAGCGATTAAAGTCGGCAAGCCATGGCGCACGACAGTGTACGGCGCAGGGCCCGGTCTCTGACGCTCACCTACGTGTTTGACGGCGACCCAATAACATCAACTGCAGAACGGACGGTGCTGAGTCGCCTACACGAGCTGCGGAGCATGCTGGAGGAGGAAATCCCGTCGGACCCTCCCACCCGGCCCACGCAGTACATTCGCTTCTTCGACGGTGGGTCGCGGGGGAACCCGGGCCCGGGTGGGGCAGGAGCAGTCGTGGTAGCTGTCGACATGGCGACATGGTGACGCGGGGTGCACAGGTGGTCTGGTACGCAGCGATGGCGTACTCCAATCGCCGCACCACCAACAATACAGCGGAATACCAGGGACTGGTCCACAGACTCCACTACGCAGTCAGAACCCAGTGCCGGCCACTACACGTGGTCGAGGACAGCAGCCTGATCCTTGGGCAGGTCAGGTGACCGAAGGCGGCGCATCTGGTGAAACTGCAACGGAAGGTGGCGCGGTTGGCGGCGGAGGCAGGCGTTGTCTCCTGGACCCACCACCTACGGGCGTTCAATAAAATGGTGGACGTGACTGCCAGCAGTCGCAGCAAAGTCACGCGTCAGATGCGAGAGCCGAGCCCGGCATACTGCAGCACTATTTAGCAGATGATATACACCACTGGTTTACCAGGATGGATGCACTGTAACCTCTCATGGTGACATGAGAACCCAGGCCGCAAGGCGATCGCGAGCATCTCGGGCTGCCACAGACAGGCCCTTGGACTCGAACAGTTATTGCTAGTTCGTCTATAGATGTAACTTAGTATACCTCAACTTCAACCTGAAAAGCTGAGCCGTCGGATTCTTGGCCATATCGAAGCTTTCTTGGTCTTCACGAACACGTCGGCGTCGTATACCACGAGCATCTTGACGAGTGCAAGGCGGATGTGGTACGCGGCCTCATGGAGCGCGGTCCACCCGAGCTTGTTGCTCGCGTTCGTGTCCGCGCCCCACTCCATGATATGTATTCCAGACAGCATTTTGCACGTGGAGGCATACGGCTCTTTGGCAAGAACAAGAATGTTGAAATCGGGAGGATACATCATAGTTCGAAGGTATTAGATTCCAAATAAATGACGGCGCAGCTTTTCGTGCACACCACAGCCCGTATACCGTATATCGTCTGCCTCACGTCGCCGTCACCCTCTCCTCTTTCCTTGCTGTCATCGCTTCTCTTGAAGGGCCACCACAGACAAGGTGCGAACTGACACATTGTCACGACCATTCAGGCTGCGCGGTTCTCGATTGCGAGCTTGGTCAAGCCCGAGCACAGCCCCTGCTCGTGGCTCAGATCGACCGCAGATGCATGCACATGAGTTGGCCTCTCGACAATGCCAAGCAAGAGTGCGTATCCGAGTAGATTCCGAAGACCAGTCTCATTTCGACGACGTCAAAGCTCTCATCAGTCAATGCTACAGACCCTTCTGTGCTGTCATGTCGGCATCTTCAACGTATAGAACATAGTGTTCAAGGCGCCAACCAAATTCTACAAATCCCAGTCGACAATTTCCACAAAGTTCGTCATGACAACCAACCAAAAACGTTTTTGACTCAAGCAACGCAAACTTTAACCACTGGACTGAGCTGCACATATTTCGACACTCGGGTCTTCCTTCCTAATACCGCTGGCTCAGGAGCGCGGCGTTCTCCTGCGTCGTGTTGTACGTGGCGTCGGCCACGCGCCGCAGCTCCATCATGCGCGCCAGCAGCTCCTGCTCCGGCCCGCTGCCTGCGGTGTACGAGGTGGACGTGGACGCCGTCGACGTGGCCGACGTCGTGCGCGTGAGGCCGATGGGCGTGCTGTAGGGCTTCTCGAAGCTGTTACCGGCCTTGCCGTTGCTGTAGTGACGCTGTTGTTGCTGGTAGTACAGATCTGAATCGTAGCTCTCGACAGGGACGCCCAGCGCGATGGCCGAGGGCGTCGGTGGCGTGTAGAAGCTCGTTGAGGCCACAGACGATGAGACGGAGTTGGCACGCGGCAACGAGCCTATCTGAGGCTGCGAGCCGGTCGACCGGTTTCGCTGCTGCTGTAGCTGAGGACACGAGTCATAGACTACCAGGGAGCTGTCGGGGCCCGAAGACTCGGCATCCAGTGGGATGAGGTCGTGCGAGATGTCCGCGAGCGTGGGCCGGTGCGCGTAGTACTCGTCCATGCCGTCCGGGGACGCCAGGTTCGTCCCGCCGCGTCCCGTGGACGGGAACCGCTGGATGCGTCGCGTCGGACCGCTGCTCGTGCTGCTCGTGGCGCTGTTCAGGCGGCCGCGCCGGTCCAGATACTGCGTGTGGTAGTGCGCCTGCTGCGTGGCGCTTGCGGAGGACGGCGCCTCTGAGGCCGCGTACACGGACCCGCCTTCGCCGCCACTGTGGCCGCTGGCCTCGGAGGTCACGAAGGACGAGAGCGAAAGCGAGCCCGAGGCTGACGCGGTCCGCTGACGCTGGAGGCTGCGCAGTTGCTCGCGGTTGGTCAGACTCACGTGGATCGGGTCGCGGAAGTCGCCCTCGTTGGCCGCAAGCACGCACGTCTTGCAGACGCAGATCTTCTGGAAGCGGCCGAGGATGCCGTCGCCAATGAACATCTTCTTGAAGAGCCGGCAGCGCTGGCACACGAACTGGCCGCACGTCATGCACTCGCTCAGCGACACGCTCGTGAACATCTTCTTGCGCTGCCTGCAGATCGCGCAGTCCGTGCCTTTCTCGCGCCGCTCGAGCAGGTCGATGTTGCGTTGGCGCTCGCGCACGCAGGCCGTGAGCCGTTTGACCTCGGCGCAGTCCACGAGCCGCGCGATGCCGAAGAGCGAGTCGGCCGTGAAGAACGTCGAAACGGGTCCAAAGCCCCCGAGGGTGCCCGAGATGCTCAGGCTGCCGAGCATGTAGATCTCGACGACGTTCTCCGACTTCTGGCGGTAGATGTAGCGCACGGACTGGCGCGTGCGCACGGCGTTGCGTCGCGTGAGGTCCGGGAAGCCCGGGATGTCGACCGAGTGCATGATGTGGAAGCCGATTTCCTCGCCCTGGGATGTCTTGGTCATGCCGCAGTATTCCAAGTACAAGCTGTCCCTGTGGCGCACCATGTGGGCGTTTGTGGGCGACTTGCGCACAAAGAACTTGTAGCCGAGGAAGTGATATGGGTCCTCGGGCGTCTGGCCCTCCATCGTGTGCAGGATGGCGCAGTCCGCGACGTCCTCGTGGAGGTAGATGACTACGAGCGCGAGCTCCTCCTGGGACTTGGTGACCACGGCGTACATGGCGTTCTCCATGCGGCCAGGCCAGTAGCCCGTGAGTAGGAGCGAGCCGGGGTCCGTGGCCGCGTCTACGGCAGCCGAGGGCAGCGCCGACATGGAGTCGAGTCGCTGCGTGCGCACGGCGTGCGTGAGGCCGCCCTCGCGCTGTTTGTAGAGCTTGAGCCGATCGCGCGAGCCGATGCCCTTCCACAGGCGCGCGTCCACGTGGTTCTTGTCGCGATATACGAACTTTTCGAACTCGAGCACCGTGTGCGCGAGCATGTGGCTCGCCAGCTCGCGCGCCTCCTCGTGCTCGCGCGCCGACACGTTGAGCGTCGGGAGCTCATTGCGCGGCAGCGGGAAGTCGGCCACCATTGCTTAGTGTATGCTTGCTGTTGTGTAGCAGGAGTGAGTTGCTGGTGTTGTGTTGCGCCTTGCGGGTGGCTGTTGGATGCGCTTGCTGGATGTGCGTGCTTGGTTCTTGAGGCGACTTGTGTGGTTGCGCGCCTGTTGGAATGCGCTTGTGTGATTTGCGTGCTGCCGGTCGAATCGGGGAATGCGGACTTGCGTGACTGACTTGTGTGGGTGGTTTCTGTGAGTCAAGCCGCGGACCAGATATCGAACTTCGCAAGGGCAGACGAGGCCTTTGGTTGTTTGTGCTTGCTTGGCTTGCGTCGTTCGGTGGGGCGACTTGTTTGTTTGTTTCTTGGCTCGCGCGACGCTCTCTTCGCTGGCCAGTCTCTACAAACGGGGATGCGTGATTACTTGATTACGGAGCTGCTCGTGTCTCGTGATGGCTAGTGGTCAGTCTTTTTTTGCGCTCGCAGCGGCTTGCTAATGTCGCATTTTGAGCGCTGATTGGCTGAGATGGATAGATTTTAGGCCAATGGAAAGAGTGGATTAACAGAAATCAGATCGGGGTTGACAGGCGGTGAAACGGAGCTGACCAGACCTCCAGGAGGTTAACAAACCTCTTTAAATGTGAAATTTCACTGCTTTTACTTTATTCCCTTGTAGTTACAAAACCTTCCTAATAATGGTAATGTGTCTGCTACGTGATATAGAAGGTCAGACCAAACTACCTGAAAAAGCGAACGAATCCAAAAGCTCTCTTGCGGGTCTGGTCGGTAGACCGACTACCTGCTTCGATCGTTTCCCTCGCCTCCTTGCAACACGCAGCGTCACCAAACTCGTCCCCCTCGAGATCATCCGCAGCATCTTCGGACACACGCACTGACTCGTCACCCCCAGCACTGTGACACAATGTACAATAAGCTAGATAGTAGTGTCCAATGGCAATTGAGAACAGAAGGCTAAATCGTCAATCGAGCCGTTTCCAAAGAAAGAGGTACATGGGTGGAATGAAGACGTAGGTTTGTTTACGGGACTCGGAATGCAGCAGCGCTATCCAGTGTTGGCGTTCTCTTTCAGTTGACAAGAGACGCAAGCCATTCATGTTTGATGTCGACTTAGTGAGGAAAGCCAGGGTGAAGTATAGCATCGCGAGCTCTCCACGAGCTGCTGGTCGTGACGCAGCGCTGACTTGTGTTTCGAAAGGGGCTTTCTGCTGCTGGTGCTTTTTTCTCTCGCTTTCTGTGTGCTCTTGTGACGCGAGCAATGGCATGACAGGGTCAAGTTGGACGGCCCTTAGTTATGTCGACTTAGTGGGCAAAGCGGCATTCTGCATCCGAGTTGTACTGTGAAAAAGTACCAAAGCGATACGCACTGGCTCACCACATCATGTGGAGGATCACGCGCCACCTCGCTGCATGGCAGCGATCCGATCCGACAAAATTTCGTTTTCGTTAGGCTGCGCGTTAGGCTTCCATTCCGTCCTGTAAGCACACTGTATCGGGAGGTAATGCAACCTACCAGATAGAGTGCTTGATGAGTTTTTGGACGATGCGAGTCCAAAGTATGGACCAGAGGGGACACATCACTGGCAGAGGAGGGCAGGAAGCTTCCATCGGAGGCGCTGTTGCTGGTGAACAGGTGCCCAGCGCGCGGCGGACAAGGTCGTGGTGGATGTCAAGGCGGGTGTAAAGCCAGTGGGGGGTTTGTGTCGATTTAGCCTCCTCGGTCGACTTAGTGTGGGTTTACTTCTCCCATGGAGCTGGTCGCCGTGAACAAAAAGGGCAGCAGATGGCACTCAGTTGATTATCTCGGGGCCATTCGCGCGCGTTTGCCATTTCTCTCTCTCACGCTCCTCCTCGTGATTGTGGCGCCGGCGCCGCGCGGGCGCTAATCCCCGCTCCTTCATTCGAGCTTCGGTGCCGCCAGTCGCACGCTCCGTCCCTACAGCCACCCACCCCAGCAGAGACCGAAGAGCTCCGATGGAGTGGACAGGCGCTGCTACGCGCGACAAAACCCGAGCCACTGGCAACTCGTACGCGGGGCCTCTACCGCCGCGGCTGCAGGCCCAGCACGAGTCGATCTCGCCGCTCGAGCGCAGTCCAACCCACGTGGATGAGGGCATGCTGCTCGCCGAGGCCGAGGACCTGCTCGCGACGCTGGACGCCGCGGCCTTTGCGGCGCGCACGCCCAGCCTCGTGGACAACAAGAAGAGCAGCTGGATCGGCGCGCACCCACAACTCCACGGCGGCGGCTGCCCCGTGACACCCAGCGACGGCCCGCCACTCAAGCGCCCGACAAAGGAGACTAATATGAACCAGAAAACGGACGACGCTGGCGCACGGGCCGCGGCGGATAAGATGCGCCCCGGCTCGTGGCGCGACCGCGTCAAGGAGGAGGCCACACAGCTACGCAAGGTGGCCACCAAGCTCGAGGTGCAGCTCCTGTTCATGCAGCAGCAGAGCGCGTCGTCGCTCTCGATCCGCACCAAGCGTGTGCAGATCTGGCAGAAGCTCGCCGAGCGCCAGCTGCGCATGCGGCAGCTGGCCGAGGCCGAGAACCTGCAGCTCAAGGCCATGCTGCACGAGCACCTGCGCGGCGTCGAGGCCCAGCATCTCGTCCAG
Organism: Globisporangium paddicum; assembly: GCA_023334015.1. Classification (NCBI taxonomy): domain Eukaryota; phylum Oomycota; class Peronosporomycetes; order Pythiales; family Pythiaceae; genus Globisporangium; species Globisporangium paddicum. Next base: position 8,083 of record JAASFV010000699.1, read on the forward strand.
GCCAACCAGAGTGCGACCAGCGACCTGGCTGCAAGCATGCCCAATTACCTCCGTGGGCCCTGGAAGGAGGCGATCCAGCCCATGCGCGACGCCGTCATGGCCAGCGTCTTCGAGCCCATGCTCCACCGCCTCGACACGGGCTACGCCGAGCTCGACGCCGTCTTCCGCGAGAACGGCATGCACAAGCCGTCGCTCGAGCCGCGGTCCTTCTTGGAGCGCAAGACGCGGCGGCTGGGCGAGCCGTGCCAGTACGTGGAGATCGGCGATTTGCGCACGCTGCCGTTCCCGTGGCGGGCGGTAGGTCACCACGTGTGGCTCTGCAACCGCGAATGGCACTTCAAGGACAAGCCGTACGAGTACCCGTGTCTGGACCGCTCGGGCGACACGTTCGCAGTTAACTACCGCGTGACGCACAAGTCGTTCGGGCCGAGCGAGAGCGCCAACTTTAAGCTCGTGGTGCGACGCTACCAGGAGGCCCAGCGGCTCGTGATCGTGTACTCGTGCCAGTCGGACGGCGAGAAGGACCTCGCAGGCGCCTCAACCTCGGACATTGGCTGGCTCGTGATCAGCGAGGCCGGCGCCCAGGAGCCCAGCTCAGTCCAGCCCATCACGACGGTCCAGTCGTGCTGGCACCTGGTGTCCAGCGGCGCCGACCAGGACAAGGTGAACCGGCTCGTGAGCCTCATGATGTGCGCCTTCGAGGAGGACGTGGTGCTCATGAACCAGACGATAGACAACCGGTTGCTCGAGGAGGCGCGCGCCCGCAGCAGCAACTCGCTTGCGTCGGTCCACCAGACGCCCGCGGACGAACCCCTGCGGGAACTCATCGACCGCACGAATCAGGCCCACCACAGTAGGTAGGCAGTGGCCTCCGGGCCCAAGGGATACCAATAATATGAGAAAGAGATGGCGATGTACTGTAATAATAATATATGGCCAGCGTTGCGTTGCCTCATGCAGCAGCGCTGGGCGATCGTGAGCTCGAAAATGGTTGCGTGGTCGTGCGTGGCTTGTCGACTTAGTGACGATTTCTTGATAACGAATACGCTACTGGCGATCTTGTCATTACTTTCCCAGATCCATCCATCCATTCTGCACTTGACTCGGAGGTCTCTCGTGGGACTTCCTACTCTAAGAACACTGAACTATTACTTTAGTGTACTAGTAAGCTACCGCGGGTTTTCCTGACTGATGGTTGGCGCTGCACTCGTCTCCTCGGCCGAGCGCACGAGTTCTACTGGACGGTCCCAAGTTCGACCTTCCTTCGGGTGCGAGCGGCTGTACCTGGCCGGCACAGCGGCTTCTATTGTCCAGCTCACCCCCTAGTCTCAGGGTGGCGCTCGTAGCGCTCTTAGCTCTTGGCTGGTGCTTAGCGGGACGAGACGGCCTGAGACACCAACTCAGTGTCGCACTCAACGTCAGTTGGCCCACGACCCCGTGCTATCGGTGGTGCCGCGTGAGATCTTCGCGCTTGAACGTGATCCGCGGCTCCTTGCCCTTGCGCTCCTCTCCATTGTCGTCTTCGCCTTCGTCCTCGTGCACTACCGAGATGGACGCACGAGTCTCGCTCGACGCGAGCGCCGCTTGCTGCTGCAGAAGCGCGCTGTCGACTGCCTGCCGCACGAAGCGCACGTCCTCCTCGTAGGCGCTCACCATGAGGTTGAGCAGCGCGTCGAGCCTCGCCTCGCTCTGGTCAGTTTGCGACGAGAAGACCTGCATGCAGGCCCGGATCACGGTCACGGGCGACGCCGCGCCTCCGGGGTCCGCTAGCCGACTTGCGTTGCTGATGGAGAGATAGCCAATGTCGGACGTGTGCGCACCCGCGAGCTCGTCCTCACCCTCGGTCTGGTTGGCACAGATGAGCACGACACGATGGGACTGTGTATAGCGCCGCATCACGAGCCTGCACTCCATGGACTGCTGGCGTCCCTGCTGCCCACCGGTGGCGTGCTGCTTCCGAAAGCAGACTGCGAGCGAGTCCTCGGGCCGCTCCGCGCACGTATACACGTGCGAGTTGCCCAGCGAGAGGTTCCTGCTCCTGTTTAACTCCCATGTCGTGTTGCCGACTGCGAGCCAGTGGAATGGGAGGAAGCGCACATCGACGAGCTCGATGAAGTGGCAAGGCTGGCCGAGTCTCCGGGCTTTCCGCTCAGCGTACGACCGCGGCTCCATGAGCTCCTGGTGCAGTCCGTTCTCGCTGAAGACCGCGTCGATCTCTGCAAAGCCGACGTCGAGGCGGCGCAGCATTGGTTCGAAGATTGCAGCGAGCTCCGCGTCTTGAGGCGGAGCTGGGAGCGCCTTGTACCACGACCCGTGCAGGTAATTCGGCAGCCGGTCTTCTAGTACGCGGCCTGGTATTGCTGGCAAGCCCAGCGACCTCTCGATTTGACCAGGGTCGCTGATGCGCAGCATGTTCTGCAACAGGGCCTTGAGTTGCTGGTTCTCGCGCTCGGCAAGCTGCCGCAGCCGGCACTGGCGCGCGACGAGCTCCTGCCAGATCTGCTGCCGCTTGTCGCGCACGCGCAGCGCCGAGTGGCGCTGATGTCGCAGCTGCGCCAACTGGGCTTCGAGCGCTGCTGCTTCGCTGCGCAGCTGCTGCATCTCCTCCTTGCGCTTGTCTCGCACGGGCGGCGGCGGAGCTGGTGGCTGTTGAGCTGCTGCTGTGGTGGCGCTGCTGGTTGTTAAGCTCTCGTCCTTTGTCTCGTGATCTCGACGGCTCCGAGTCGCAGGCGCTGCTGCTGCTGATACAGGCGCCACGGGCAACGCATCTTCTCTACTGGACGACGACGACGACGACCGCGCGAACGCCGACGGGTCCAGCGTGTCGAGCAGGTCCTCGGTCTCCGCAAGCAGCGAGCTCTCGTCGATGGTGTCGGGCACGGAGGCGAGTGGTGTGGGCTCTGGAGACGCCTGCGCCTGCGCTCCGCTCCAGCCGGGGGCGTCGGGCGCGCACTCATCGTCGCGGTCGCGCGCAGCCATCTCGCCAGTTTGGCGCGCGAACGACTTCTTGGAAGTTCTTGGGGACGTTGGAAAAGTGGAATTTGACACGCATGACGAGTGCTTGTATCGGATATGTGATATGTGTTGGAACATGTATCTGCAATTAACTACTTTTTGGTGTATAGTTTGATGTTACAAGCTGTCTTTGTCGTGATTTTTTAAAATAGATTTTGTTTAGTGTTTTTTTTGGGGGGTAGTGGTCTCACAAAAAGTGACTCTCTTTGTAAACCCTATAATAAAAGCACGAAGCTGGGGATGCTCTTAGCACCGCGAATTGCCGCCAAAGAGAAAGCGAGCATAAGCAGCGAAGTGGTTTTTGCAGTAAGAATCTTTTGATACTGTAGTTGATTATGATCTACTCTTTGCTGTGGAGCCATATTTAAATAGTTTTTTTGATTGGTCTGCTTGTCAAAAAAAACCGTCAGGAAGAAAGACCAATCATCAAAAGATAATTACAGACAGTAGATAAATGCTACAACCTTTTTGGTTATGCAGGGCGAGATGTTTGTATCTGGCGTGAGCGTCACGTTAGATTGAAGGAGGGTCCATGCTTCGCCTTTACCGTGGACACCGTCCAGAGAGAAAAATCGGCCTCTCCACTTGGGTGGAGCGATTCCTCTGTGGAGGCCATCGCCAACGTGCAATAAAACTGGCTGGTGGTCAGCACTCGCTTTTCGCGCACATCCAGATGGTTGTCAGCATTATTCCGAACAAATAGGATGGGATCCTAATACTGTATGGTAAATAGGAACCCCTTTGTCGTGGATACAGTGTTCAAACACACTGCCACACTCGCTGCCGCCTCCTGGACCTGCAAATACCACCATCTTCACAAACTCACATCTAATGACTAGCACATTTTTGTGTCGCTGCAAAGTAGCTCGACTTGGGGACACAGCTCTCTCAGTTGCATTGAACCATTGATTTTCAGCAGTGGCATCCCTATTACCAATATAACGTTTCAAAAACGGATATAATATTTAAGAAACGTTATATTTATTTTAGGAAGGATGGACTCTTATGTTGCTAAGACAGCTATGTTGGTTTTAGTATGTTGCTGTCTTGTAGCAACATAAAAACATGCAAAACGTTCTTCATGTTATTTACTAAATACAGTTGTGAGCAGGGCGCACACTAATGGAGAATGCGTCGATGGCCGACGACTCGCTCGCGCAGCAGGAGCGCGCCAGCAGGAGCGCGTCGCCACCCACGAGCAGCGACCAGCAGCAGCCGCCGCCGCTTCGACCGTCCGAGTCCCGCAGACGTGCGAAGCGGTCGTGCAATCCCGCGCGCGAGCGCCTGCAGAGCGAGCTCAAGCACCTGCGTGTGCTCTCCACGGAGCTGGAGCAGCGTCTCGCCAGCCTCCAGCAGCACCAGGAACACGACGTGGAGCTTATTAACAAGGACATGCTCATGGCCTGGGAGTATGTGAACAGGCGCCAGCTGCACGAGCGGACCCGCGTCGAACAGGTGAACGCGCAGCTGAGAGCGCATGTGCAGAGCAACGTGGATACAATCAAGCGGCTGCAGCACACGCTGTTTCAAGCGCCTGGGCTCCAGCGCCACCGTCCAGTGAGCTTTGCCGAAATCTTTGAGTTGAGCCCCGAATTCCCGAGGCAGACGTGCACTGCACCAGAAGAGATCGCGGTCTACGAGAGGCTCGCTAGTCAAGTGGACGCAGCATTTGCTCGCATGGAGAGCGTCTTTAAGAGGAACGGATTGAGTGCCTGGCGCGCTCTGGACGCGAGTGAGCTGGCGACCCAGGCTCGGATGAGGAGCCAGCGGTCGCAGCCAGTCGGCGATGGCCGGTCGCTGGCCATTGAGCTCATCGACGCGGACGTGTTCCCGTTCGCGAAGGACTCGGTGTTCCGGGCCATGTGGCACTGCTGGAAGCAACAGTACATGACGAAAAACGCTGTCGTGTACGAGTTCAAGACCTCACCATGGAGCAACAACACGATCGCTGGACGCATGGACTTTGCTGCAGTCGTCGACGACCATCCCGTGGCTTTGCAGAGCGCGTTTCTAGTCAAGTGGATGATTGAAGATGAGCGCATCTGCTACGTGTGGCAAGCCACAACTACAGCTGACGAGTCATTAGCGGGCGTCTGTGTCGACGAGACTGGCTGGGAAGAGATACGGACGGTTCATGCTCAGGACGACGGAGCTGTGGAGGGGACTTTGGTGCTCTCGTGCTCCCGTCTGGAGTCCAAGTCGCTCGTTTTGAATCCCAGCAGCAGTCTCAATAGTAGTGATGATATAACAAGTCAAGTGGCCGTCGCGACGCCGCTCGCCAGTGCGCTGATCTCGAGCTACGAAGCTGACCTGGTCGACGTCTCGTGCCTCATGATGGACCTGCTGCTCGACGAGACCGATGGCGCATCGGTGGCTGTTTAACTCTGTATATAGGGACTGCATTCTGCGTAATATTGCATACCTATCATTCGTTACTGTAGTTAAACCTAGTGCTGACACTATGTGGCGTACAATGCATGCTCCCTGGCTACCCTGTAGTCCCTGTGTGCTCATGTTCAGCCGCCAATTCGCACCTAATTTTGAGCTTTTCAAGGCTAGTATGTCCCATTCGTATACGAATCAGTGGTTGAGTCGCATGGAGCTCGTGCTCGCAGATGAAATAAAGAGCCCAGAGAGATTTGGTACTACACGATGTGCAGTAGCTTGAGTGATGCTGAAACTAATGATGCGGCGCCAAAGCTGGCGATCTCGAGCTACGAAGCCGCTCAGGATTGCCTTGGGGGACCAGAGAGGCACAACTTCAGTTTTGATGGATGAGTGTTTCAAGGTACACTGGTACCTCGATGCAATGGGCTGTACCCATCGTCTAAAGTGTACCTACTTTAGATATGGGTACAGGTCATAGCATCCTCCTTCCCTCAAGCTCCTAGAGCAAAAGCCAGCCAGCAGGACGAGATTCACGCCAGCTTACCCTGCGATAGAGACCCGCACATGTCTCCTGGAGCATTCGGGAATGGCCGCGGATAGTACGAATCACGTCGCAGGGGAGGCCACGAGGCGACGCTAGCCTCTCAAGCTTTTCCATATCCCGTCAGATAAGACTGTTGATATTTATCAGCCATCACATGCTCTTGTTCTCTGAGGCCACATGGGAAAGAGGAGCATTCCACCTTTGCGATGGATGCAATCACCTCTGGAAACTTCATCCACGCCGCCGGGTCGACGCCTCGACCACGACCAACAACGATAACGCTATGGTAGGACCTGGGCTGTCGCGAATGCCGTGTCTATCCTGAGTTTCTTTAATTTCGCATACAAGAGCTATAATATATATTCGTTGTGTTGAGACCATCACAGTCCGAAGTGCAGCCGAAGGGCTCGTTCGTGTTGCCTTCATCTTACATTTGATCAGTAGATGACCATGAAAAATCTCAAGTCTTGCGCGAGATTGTACTTTCATGAGCGTGCAGAGTGCTGCGGGATATCGCCATATATAGACATACTATTCATGGAGGACGAACGCCTGTCGCCATCTCGAAGAGGTCGGCATTGGAGCTGGACAGACCCGACAGGGTTGTCCTTCTGGAGCGCAAAGGGATTTGTAATTGGACAACTCTGGGAATACATTGTCTAATCAACTTCAACGAAGACATTAAGATTAGTGTCTATTATTATTTTTCAAGAATGATCGACAGTAATTTTAGTGTCTTTATATAAATAAAAATACAATGTGCTGCGCTTTTCATTCAGTTTGCCGTGGATTAATAAAGATGATTTATAACTAAAACAAGGTTGCGGACCTTTAATAAGCCTGTAAAACAAGGTTCATTTTAGATGACAAGGTGAAGTGTAAATAAATGTTGGAGTGAGCTTTGCTGATGATACGATACAAAAACGCACGGCAGTAAGTAGTGCAGCGGCATGAACTGCAGATCAATCTACGCTCAAGTATATTGTCATTGAGCATTTTATGGCATGCCAGTGTATTGTATTATGGCGACACGCATTCACACTATTTGAGGTTACAGCTTTAGTTAGGCCAATTTTGTGTCGAAACCTTGGATTGGCGGTTCTTCACCCGCCAATGAGAAGGAGCTCTTCATCGAGAAGCAGGTGGCGTTTCATCTTGATTGACTCCAGAGTGGGGTTGCTAGTGGTAAGTTTGTCGACTCATACATGAAAAACATGGATCAAACCCATTACAGTATGATTCGAAATCAGACTTTGAGCGAATTTATGCATCAAGAAGGTATGCTGCACGAGAAAGCGATGAATGATTCATAATGCTACCAATCATGTCGAACCAATCTATTCCAAAGTACATCGTACATAGGAGCATCAACCGATCAGCAGTGAACCGTGCCGGTCGTCTGGCAGTTGGACACGGAGAACTGCTTGCCGTCGGCGCACTTGCCGGAGGCGATCGTCTGGGAGCGCGAGACGCCCGTGCGCACGCGCCAGTAGCGCACCCAGGCGCCGTTAGAGGCGGTGCTCTCGACTGAGTAGCCGTCGCGGCCCTGGAAGATCTCGTTCTGGACTTGGTCCGCGGCGGCCTTGTAGCACGACGGTGTGGAGACCCAGCAAGCCACCTGACGGCACTCCTTGATGTTCTGCTTGAACAAGTTGCCGATGATCGGGATCACCTCCTTGGCGATCGTGATGCCGTCGAGGATGAGCTGAGCGTTCGAGCCTTGTGGCTTGGCCTCGGCAAGCGGGGTGGCACTGGTGCTGGCGACAGCGAGGACGGCGAAGCACGCGAGCACTTGCTTGAACATGGTGGTGGTGGAGGTGGAGGGATTGGGAGGAGCTTGCTGCTGAGAGGCGAAGTTGAGGAATGATCGCTTTTAGGAAAGCTGTTGGGCGAAGCTGAGTAAGCAGCCAGTTGAGTTGCACGAACGAGATCGACGTGCAGCAGAGTACGCTTACTACGGACGATGGTCAAACGTTTCCAACTGAGCCGCAAATCCTTCGTCGGCTCCCATTTTCAACCGCCGTTCTCAACCGTAGTTGTCCAACAATCGTGTTTTGTTGAAAGGAAGTGAACTTTCTTTAAGAAAATGCTTGATCCCTTTCAACTACTCCGAGGTATTTTGTACGCGGTTTCTCATTCGATACCGTGACAATTTGGAGTGTGTGATCCTAAGAAGCCGTGACAAGCCACTACCACGTCGGACACGATGATCAATAATAAAAGTTTTGTGTTTGAATACATACTGGATCTTAGTGCCATCGTATTTAAAAAAACACACACAAAAACGATGACTCTAAGATTACTGTGTATTACAATTTAATAATAATAATAATGGACACTAATTTTAGTACCGTCGTTGAAGCTAATTGGACTGTCCGATTGCAAATCCCTTTCGCGCTCCAGAAGGACAACACGTCTCGGTGGGCCTGTCCAGCTCACATGCCGAAATTCTCGAGATGGCAACGAGCGTTCGATCGAGGAGCAAGTGCTGCGGTGTCCCGCCATGAACACTACTGTAGTTCAAATGGGTGTCGATATCGCGCAAGCACCCACTCGAATGCAC
>JAASFV010000700.1:0-16571 GCA_023334015.1 Globisporangium paddicum
CAGCACTGTACTCTCAACCCCAAGGAGCTAAATAAGTAGAGAATTCATGTGACGAACTAGAACCTGGTGGAGGCTAGAAGTAGTCACAGCTGAGAAGAGCTAACCAACCAATATCACCAATGCAAGTTTGACGAGCTGCAAGGAAGTAATCAGAGCATTTTTACTATACACCTTGCGGATGAGGAGCTCGGTCCTCGTTTTCGTTTATGGTTTGCTTGGCGCAATGGTGTTGAGCTTCTCGATCCTACCTTGCTGCGCGCCCTTTGACATGCATCAGGAGTGTCGCCATCCTCAGTCGTACTCAGAATCTGATGTGGCTGGCTGTTTCTCAGATTTCTTAGGTGCGCTTATTGACCAGGCAAAGTGCTTATCAGATCTGATAGGTGCGCAGGTTGACCAGCCAAACGGGAAACAAAGTCGTAAAACCGAACAAAGCACCATGAACGTCTGGATGGCTGCGAGCGATGGCAACATGGAGGCCGTGAAGACGTTTCTGGCCGAGGGTGGTAACGTGAACGCCAAGGACGAGAACGGCTACACGCCTCTGTGAGTTGCACTGTCTCCTTATTCCCTCGCTTCCTGCTGTGTATATTCGAAGAGCTCACTGGCAATTCGCTGTTTTCTGTGTTGCTGTTGTGTGTGACTGCGCAGCCAGGCCGCGGTGGGCTACAGCCACGCCGAGCTCGTGGTGTTTCTGCTGCAGAATGGTGCGATCATCATGCTGGGTGCGTTCGCTGTGGCTGCGGTATATCTTGCCTTGTAATCGTGTGGTGTTCGTGACGACTTACACAACTCATCTGTGACTGGTTCTTGTGTTGCTCTGGCGGTGGTGTGCAGGCGACAATGAGAACGACACGCCACTTCACGCATGCGAAAAGGTGGAGATCGCCAAGATCCTGCTCGCCCACGGTGCGGAGCTCAACGCCCGCAACGCGGACGGCCGAACGGTACGCGAGCCTGTCTGGTGTTTTCTTGGTGGCGCGCATGGTGCTAACTTATATCTATGTGTGTTGTGTTAACCTGTAGCCATACGACATTGCCATTGAAGACGAGCACGAGGAGCTCATCAGCATGTACGAGGCGCTCGGTGCCGAGAAATCCGACTTGGTGGAAGGCAGCGATGAGGAGGAAGATGATGAAGACATGGCCGAGTAAAGAAATGCATCGAATATACGTGTATACTGCTCATTACCCAGTGTTGATTTCTACGATCTCCATCTACACACGGCGCGGCATCAAGACAGTAGGGTGAGATTGGGCAACTCGATCATTGAGGCGAATGGGAATGTTGGATGTGGCACTAATGAACATTGATTTATTGAGGTGTAATCTTAGTGCATGGTCACTATCCTCTGCGAGTCACACGCTCATACGCTGGCTGTGGAGCTCTCATACAGCTGTCTACAACCGTCACACGCAGCACACATACGCATTTGTTTTTGTTTTCGTTTCACTCAGCTAGAGTTTGTCGACACGCTGAGGTTCAGGCTCATTATATCATTTGAATTATCATCGTGAAACACTTGCAATCGGGTCGCCCACACGCACACATGGAGTTATACAAGAGCATGCACACACACAGGAAAACGTCATGCGTAGAGTGGCGTACGAGCTTTGTGTTCACTTGCGCTGAGCGCCTGTGAAAGAGCGAATGCCAGTTGGATGGGCTCTTCGCAAAGCCTCATCCCACGAGTGGTCGTCTTGTGTGGTCCATCCATTCTGGTCTGTGACGCAACTGCGACTTTATATGACTAGTGCCACAAGTCACGTAGTCCGCGCATCAGATCTTATCCGAGTAGAATCAGTTCTGGGTCAAACACAGCACCGCCAGTCTTGAAGCTCTGGTCATCTTCAGCGCACGCGTCCTTGAGAATGGCTTCAATCTCATTCACACGTAGCGAGCTCTCACAGAGGTCCATGAGCACACCCGCGTACTTTAGACTGTAGCCAGTGAACCCGCGGCCGATGTTTGGGTCCCCACTCTGGCGGCGCGACGAAGACTGGGCGCACTGCTTCTCAAAGATGCGCAGTACCTGGTTGTGGCACTCAAAGTCTTCCATCTCGCGGTTCTGAAGCAGCGGCTGCTTCATGCGCTGCGCGTACAGCGCTTGGATCTTCTCAAAGAGCACATCGTCGCTTTCACGCGTGCGGATCTGGTTTACGAGAGTGTCAGCGAGCGCACGGCGGTCGGGGCCAGGAGCCGCACGAAGGTACTTGTAGAATGCAAGCACCAGCTCGATATCGTGGGCGTCCACTGCACTGGACGCTTTGACGGTCGATGTTGGTGCTGGTAGATTGTCGGCTTGGTTCTCTTCTTTCTGCTGCAGTGACTCGTCCGAGTCGCCTAGATCGTAGTTGGACTGGAAGTTGCCCACGATCTCTTTCGGAACGGTCTGGGACCCGAACTGGTGCACGTGGCTCTTGTTCGTAGCCTTCCGCACGCGCTTGAACTGGTATGTGAGAGACTCGTCAGAGAGATCAGTCAAGTCGCTGTCCTCCATCCAGTTCACCGAGTAGAGGTCGCCCAGACACGTGCCGAGCTCTTTGCCGTTCACTTGGTCGGATGGCGGACAGTACGTCCCCCACGAGGGCTCCATGCCGTTCGCAGCAGTGGTCGCGAACACATTGATCTTCTTCAGGAACTTGGTCGAGAACATCGAGCCGGACTCGCAGGCTGTAGCACACGTATAACAGCAACATAGCGTTAGTTGCGGCCGTGGATGCCAACGAAGCTACTGAATGCCATTGCGAGTCACAAAATGCACCTTCCATGTAGAACACGAGCTCTTTGTACATCTTGGTCGCGTGCATGGTCTTCAGCGCATTTGCGAGCGTCTTGGAAGTGAGCTCTTGGCCGTGCGGGAACACCACGAAGCCACGTGCGCCGTGGTCGATAAAGTTCACAAACACGCGATCGTGCTCGGTGCTGTTGAGCACGCGCTTCCCACCCGAGGCGCTCGCATTGCCCAACAGCACGTTGACGAACATCTCAGGCGTCACTTCCTCACCTCTGTACTCGACGTTGCACCCTTTGTACACATCCACGGCTACATCCTGGCCGGTCCCATTGCCGGCGGTCGGCTTGTTGAACAGCTGGCCGGGGAACGGGTTCTCCTGGGCGTTGGCGACATCGTCGTACATCATCAGGACCACGTTCTCCGCGGGGATGCCGTGGCGACGCACGACATGGTACGCGTGGCACGCATCTGCCTGGTGGCGGTAGTTCCCGTAGCCCATCGAGCCGGCGACGATGACCGCCCAGTGCTCGGCGGACACGAGCGTCTGCACGCCGAGCAGCGCCACAGCGACCGCGAGCTGCAGCAGCGGCGTACGTAAGAGAGAGAGCATGAGTGGCACACGTGGAGAGCTGGCTGCACGAAGAGCTGCAAGATCGCAAGGAGGGGGCGCCACTGGAGAGGACGAAGAAGCTTTGATGTCTGAGAATTGATCTTCAAGCGGAGAAGGGTGATTGTGGGAATGATGGTCTTGTTGGAAGAAGGAACCATCATTCTACAGAAACCTTCTTATAATACGCTGATTGGACAAAAAACTTGAAAAATGATAGGTTTGAGATGACCTTCTAGAAGTGTAATAAAGGTTTATGAGCATACAATGTTCAAGCTCACGGTTGTGGGTGAAATCTTGGAAATATAGAAATGTTTCTTCTGAATATTTTGGTGTTAGTATGGGCATACAGTAACGCAATGTAATCAGATCGACACCAAAATCTCTGCACATGCGTCAAATGAGCATGCCAAGAATGCGCGGCTGTCGGCTGAAGAATGGATATCATGTGTGTATGTGTGTGTGTTGTTGTTGTGTGTATTACTGTACATAGTGTGTCTGTCTCTCTTGCTGCCTAACGCTCTTGTAGTGTGTCGTCAAGAGGGAGAAAATGAGAGCGGACGCCTGCGTTCCGCGCTATCGCTCCAAGTCCATGCTCTTCTTCGGCGACACCTTGAGCTTCGCGGTGGTCTTGGCGATGATCGACTTCATCATGCGTGCCAGGTTCTTCTTCGCGGGATGCGCGCCGTCCTCGTCGGTGCCCTTCTTCTGTTGGAACTGCTCGTACTCACGCACCGAGTAGAAGAGGTCCGCCGGGTCGTACGACTCCCGGGGCAGCACACGCACCTCGGGCTCTTCCTGGAATGACACGCTTTTCCGCTTCGTGCGCGCCGATGGCTCGCCGGCCAGGTTGCTGTCGGTACGCTCTGGCTGCTGCGCGCTATCGTGCTTCCCATTCGCTGCCACACTGATCGCGCTCGGGCTCTTGCTGTTGAAGCTCTGGTAGTAGAGCGCCGTGACCCAGCGCACGATGTCTTTCTTCTGGTGGATGCGCACCGTGATGACCTGGCCCGTGTCGCTCGAGCGGATGTAGACGCACTCCTGGTCAAAGCCAAAGACGCTCTCGTTCGCGCTGCGCGCGCGCACCTGCATGTGGATCTCGTCGCTGGGCGGCGTGTGGCGCTTGTAGTCCGTGCGGCGCGCGTAGAGCTGTAGCTTGCCGGGAAGCAGCACAGCGTAGAGCCATCGCGAGCAGACCTTGCCCTGTGCCTTGGTGGCGCTCTTCTTGGGCTTGCGGTGCTCGCCGTCCTCTTCGATGCGCACAAAGCCCGTGAGCGTGTAGTGCGCTGTCGACACCTGCGGTTGTGGCGAGTGCGGGGTCGTCGCTGCCATCACTGCAGCTGCCATGCTGTTGCTGTTGCCGAGTGCTGCTTGCTGGAATGTCGTTCTTGACGTGTCCACTTGCGCGTGAAAGGCTGAGTGAGTGAGGTCAGTGGCCTGGCGCAGGCAGACGTTGTTGAAGGGAAAAGAGCAGACAGACAGACAGAGAAACCAGCTGGTCACGCGGCGCCTGGGGCTCGTACAGTACTGTACCTGGAACAAATGACGGCGTCGCGAGCTTGAAGCCTGGGACAAAAAGTGCGGCAAATGCGTAAACGAGCGCAGCATACAAAGAGCAACGTAAACGAGCGCAGCATACAAACTCCAAGTTTAAAATTAGGTGTTTGACTCCTGTTGGTTCGACATTTCCCCAAAAGGCACGCCACCTCCTCTTACCTCTCATCCTTCAGCAAAGTAGATACACTTTTTGTAAGTATACAACTTCCAAGTCATTTGGGGAAAAAGAGCTCAAGAGCGCAAACGAACAGGCGCATCCACCCAGCAAGATGCTGGGAAGTGATGGTTGACTCGAAGAAAACTTCGTTCGCGTGTGGATTTCCCATGAGACATCAAGGCTCAAGCAGGCCATTGTGTCCCATGTTTAGTCGGCCTGATGTCCCATGGGGATTTCCCTACAGTACCTACAGCACCAGCAAATAGCTCCAAATGTATCAGCGGGTTGATGCTTATGAAGCCGACTTGAGTGCATTCTCTTCGAATTCCTTTTGCTCTCTAAACTTCAGCTGGAATGACCCGCCCCGCTCAGAACTGCGAGGCTGGATTTTTCGACAATGGTCAGTCCTGTAAATGTTGAGTCCTTGCGGAGTGTTTCAGTCCTGTTTCTGTAAATGCTGAGTCCTTTTGCCCCCCCCCCGCATCTGTGATTTTGTCATCAGGATACGAATAACTGCGATAAGCACAGTCTATCTTCGAAAACTAGATTTTAGTGAGATTAGTTCTGTAATACATAAACAATGTACGTCCTAAACATGTGAATTCGCATTTCCAAAATAACTATCATGTCTACAATTGTAGATTATCTGTAAGTTTTACTAAAAATGTGTATATAATTTCGAATGTACAGTCTGTTTGCGTAATTACGCCAAATCTCGTTTCCTTTCAGGTGAGGGCGCGGGACAGATTGAACGCGAGAGTGACGAAATGGAGCGCAAGTGGCACGTGGAGCTGAACGAGGCGCGCGAGAGCGACCTCCCCGGCAAGCTCGAGCCCATCGGCTTCTGCAGAGGCATTGTCGCCGAGAGGGTGCGTCTATTTGCCCACTGACGCTGGCTCTCTGTCCTGCTGCTGTGAAGGAAGGAAGGGGGCATTTTGGTGCTCATTGCACGTGCTGTTGGTTCGCTGTTTGCGTGAGCAGGAGAGCAGCAATGCGGTGGCGAAGACTGCGTCTAACACGCTTGAGTTGAAGAAAAAGGTGTGTGTTGCTTTGTGTGAAGAGCTGCTGGTTGTTTCCCGCGTTCGTTTGAGTGCAACAGGCTCTGACGTGTGCTTTTATATGATCTCAATACGATGTAGCGCGCGATGGAAATCGGGATGGCCCCAGTAAAGAGTCTCATGCAGACGGGCTTCATGATGTGGATGAGTGGGTCGTCGGTCAACATCTTCAGTATCATGGTCACGGGCATGATTATCATGAACACACTCAAGTCGATGCTCAACATCCAGGGCTGTACGTACCGCATTTGCTTACAAATCCATCACATGCGCGCTGCTTCCCCCAAGCTATACTGCATACACTGACCCCCGCTCCTCCTATGTGTGTGTGTGTGATCCTCAGCCTTCGCGTCCGTGAACGATGGCGTGATCGACCTCGTGCAGCCAAAGCTCGTGTATGTCGCCGGCAACCTCGCGAACGTCGCGATGGCGCTTTACAAGTGTGCGAACATGGGGCTGCTCCCCACGACCGCAGCGGACTGGACGTGGCTGCTGCCGATCAAGCAGGCGGTCGAGACCTCGGCGTACGCATTCGACCAGTAAGCTGTTTGTACCTGATGAGCCACCCTGCTGGGTCGTCTGGTATGTTCATAGCTGGCCGCACGAGGATCGCAATATATACACACATTGGTATGAACGCTTACATTTTTTGATTGAACAGCCAGCCACTCGAATAAACATACGCGTATCACTTGATCAAGTTTATACTTGGCGCTCCCTCGTTCCCGAGAACGCTCTTCCCATTCGTCCACCAAGACAAAACAGAGTCGCGCGAGAGTTCCGATCACCCTCGCGCGCTGCTCCTGTGGTGGTGTCTTTCTGCTAACTTACTTTGGATTTTTTTTTTGCAGGATTCCAGTGAAGGACGGCCTAGGACATGTTGCGGCCACCTGTGTGCGTCGGACAGCGGTACTCCTCCGGCAGCAGCGAGCGTTGCAGTGCGTTGAATGCGAACACGCGTCGTCCCGTGTTCTTGAGCGCGTTCTCGATACGCACGCCCTCGGAGCGCATGACCGAGACGATGCCGGCCTTCTTGGCATCTGGTAGTCCGTGGTTCTGGACGAGGATGCGGCCCTGCTCGAGTGTGACAGACATGCCTGTGCGGTCCTTGGCGCTCTTGCACACAGTCACGCGACCCGCGGCCACACGCCGACACAGGTCCGAGCTCAGTTGCAGGATCTCCGGTCGCTTCTTGCGTGTCTGGCGCGAGAGCGAGATGAGTTTCTCGAGCTTATTGAGGATGCGTGTGACTTCTTCGCGAGATGGCACGTCGCGTGGGAAGACCATCGGACCGGCGTTGCCCGTGTAGTAACGTGACTGGAGCGTCGCCTGATAGTTGCAGTATCGGTCGCAGTATGATCGCAGCGAGCGCAGACTGCTCTCGTTGATCACGTCCTGCAGGCGTGTGACGGACGAGCCCGTGTTGTTCGCGAGCGACTGCTTCTCATTGATTCCCTGTGAGAAGAGCACAGGGCTTACCTTGATCTCGCCACCTTCGCGCAGCTGCACCGGAAGCTTCACCTTGCTGCTTGAGCGCAGCTTTACCCGAATCACTAGGTGCGTGTACCCGAAGAGTTTGTCCACGGACGTGGGCGCGAGCGACGTCGCCGAGTTGCCACCAATGCCGCCGAGCAGCTTGTGGTTTTTCGCCTTGATGAACGTGCTGAGCAATCGTTGGCCGACACCGCTAAACGACGCCGACGGAGCGAGCGAGTGCGAGCGATTCGATGGTGAGTGCAGCTCTTTCCCCGAGTGTGTTGACGAAGATGCACCGCCTGCGCGGTGCCGACGGCGACGGCGCTGAGACGATGACTCACTGCCGGTCGAGAGTGCGTCGTCGATGTTCGTGAACACGTTGACGTCCACAACGCCAGCGATCCCGCTGTTCGAGGACGACGAGCCCGAGTGGGCCGACGATGTCAAGTGTGCGCGGTTAGCAGCTGAAGAGGTGGTCGCGTCCTCCTGCTGCTTGGACTCGTCTTCGTCCATGTGGAACGACAGCGTTGTCGCACGCTCGACGTCCCTCTGCTGGCGCCGGCCATCGATCTCCTCGTCGTCCTCGTCGTCGCTCTCATCGTTCTCGTCCACAAGCACGAAGCGGATGTTGCGCAGCTCATTCACAGCGCCAGCCATGTCTTCGAGCATACCAGCTTCATTTCCATGGGTTGACACAAGACTCTCGACATTGAACAGGAAGCCGAGCTTTTCGAGCTGCTCGAGTATCCCCATTCCGAGCTCAGGTTGCGTGTTCTGCAGCGCCAGATCGATCTTGCGCGTGAACGCTGTCACGAGCGCGGCCACGGCCTGCGGGAAGCACACATCCATGCGCTGCTGGATCTCCCACTCGAGATTGTCTGCCTTCTGCTCCTCCTCGGTCCAGAGCGGGTTCTGATGGTGCGCCGCCGTCGACCCGGGCTCTTCGAGCGCGCGCGGCTTAAGCTTCGAGTGTTGCTCCTCGAGTCCCAGGATCCCGCCGTTCTTGAACTTGTACACGTGCGCCGCCATGGCGCCTACTGTGACAATGTCGTACACGGACGCAGCGGATTGAGGTCCTCCGTCCGTGTCATTCGAGAGCTTGGCTGATCGCTGTGAGTCGGCGAACGTGTCGGCGCGGCCCACCCACATCTCCTGCAGATGCAGGTTGATCGGCAGGAACCGCAGCAGCGCGTTCTTCTTCTCCGTACTGGGCTTGAAGTAGTTTTTGTGCTGATCACGCGTCACGTATAGCCGACGCAGTCGGCGCATCAACGTCACGTACTCCTTCATGCGCGCAATGCGCTGGTTCATCCACTCGCGGCAGCGGTTCAAGTCACCGTCGTCCTGGATCTGCTGGATCAGGTTCTCATAGATGCCGCGGTCCGAGCCCTTCTGTCGCTGCTGGTCGTACGCTTCGAGTCGCGCGAGCTCGTGCTGCCCGATCAGCATGCACTTGGAACGGTGGCGGATGATGATCTCAAGGATCTGGCGCGGGATCAGGTTGCTGAAGCGGCTCTCCGTCAGGTCCTCGACCACGAGCAGGCCCTGCTCACGGATGTGGTACTGGCTGCTGATCGAGTGCGAGGCCGCGAGGCCACTGATACCGGCCGTGAAGCCGTACTTTGCACCCGCTGCCTTGGGGATCACCGTGTGGATCGAGAGCTTGGGTGGGATCGTGTTTGGGCCCACCTGGCGGTATGAGTGCTCGGCCGCGATGAGCGAGACCTGCTCGCAGCGCGCACCAGCGGTAACCAGCGCATTCGTCGTCACCGTGAACTCGCCGACCACGTTGAACGCAGGGATGCCCGCAGTCGCAGAGCTTTCCGATGAGCCACCTTCCGATTCGAGCTCGAAGAGTTCGTCGATCGCCTGTGAGCTCTGCAGTCCACCCGTGTCCAAGAATTCGGCGTACGAGGAGGATCCGAGCGTGCGCTGGCTGCTGTCACCACCGTCCTCTTCTTCGTGGGTGCCACTCGTGCCAGCTCGCTGCTCGAGCGCAGCAAGCACTGCGTCCGCAGTCATTTCCGAGTGGTCATTTCTCTCAGTCGGTGCCCCGGAGCTCAACGCGTAGACGACCATGCGCACACGCTCGTCGATCGCCGACACGGGGATGCGCGGCACGGCCAGGAACGTGTACAGGATCCTTCCGTTCACCGCGGTTGACGTCAAGCTGTCTTTGCTAATCGACATGACCGTGTCCGTGTTGCTGACCTGCTTCCAGACGCTCGTCTTGGTCTGCTGGTCTACCTCGAGCCGCTGGATCGCGATGAAGCAGCCCTGGGTGAAGATCTCGTTCATCTCGAGCGCCATCGAGAGACCGATGTAGTCGTCCGTGCGTGGGTAGTTGTCGTTCGAGTCGCCCGAGGTGGACGACGCGCCGTCCGCATCCAGTTCGTCAAACTCGCCTGCGGACCCGTCGCTCCAGCGGTCCGCCGTACTGAATGAGAAGAGCGGCGTGCGGATCTCGCCGTAACCAAACTCCGAGAGCGGACTGTCGGCGTCGGCGTGGGCGTTTCCAAGCGACTTGGCCGTCGCGTTCCACTGCAAAAAGATGAGGCAGCTCGGCGGGATCGAGTACGGAAGCCAGACCGTGAAGATGTAGTACCATGGGTACGAGATGTACCTGTCGCTACGCGAGAGGATCTGGATGATCCACGAAAGTAGGTACACGAGCGTCACGACGCCGATGAGAGCGTAGTACAGGCGCAGCGCCTTCATGAGCACGACCTGGTGCGGACCCGTGGCGTTCACGAGCAACAGCTTACCGCGGCGCATGACCATGAACCCGAGCGCCATGACCGTGAGCGTGAGCGCCAAGAAGAGCGCGTAGGTCACAGTCGTCGAGGTGATGAAGAACCGGTCCTCGTTCGACGCGTAGCAGCTCCAGAGGTAGCCCTGGATGTCGGAGAAGACACTCTCGGCCGGCTCGAGCGCGTCGCTCTTGCACTGCTGGTTCGCGTACGAGCGCGTGTTGTTCTCGGACTCGTACACGCGCGAAATGAGGTCCTTGTGGTAAAAGAGGAAGACAGCTTGGAAGGCGTAGAAGAGCGCGTTGATGACTGCGAAGGCGATCGACGTGGTCATCTTTGGTAACTTGCGCAGCCGCAGGTTGAGCACCGTGCCCCAGTGGAAGCACACGGCCGTGAGCATTGTGAACGTGAAGCACAGGTACAGGCGCGAAATGTAGAAGTACGAGTCGCTGCGTGAGAATGCCCAGATCAGGTTGTTCAGAATCGCCGTGCAGAGCGCAAGCACGGTGCAGATCGCCGTGATGTCGGTCCAGATCGAGCCGAGCGAGAACGCGAGCCCGTTGCTGCGGATCACAACCGTGCAGAACAGCAGCGTGCAGATGAGCACGACCATCGTGACGTAGTTGTACGGGCTCGCGGATGCGCCCGAGACCATGTCGACCGTGATCGCCGAGAACGTGCCGTCGACGATGAGCCGCTGCGCCCCGTCGCGGATCTGCAGGTTGGCAAAGTTCACGCCCGAGTACGAACCCGACGGGTTCTGCACCTTGTTGACGCTCAAGCTGATCCAGCCGATCTCCATGTCCTCCTGCGCCACAAGCTTCCACCAGTTGTCCTTGTCGACGAATGCGGTCTTGGCGAACTTGGTGCCCACCACGCTACTCGATGCGTCCACGGTCGTCAGCAGAGTCGTGCTCGTGGCATTGTTACCGCTGTTCGCCGTTGTGATCTCTGAGATATCCTCGTCGGTCTCGTCGTTGGTCTCGCGAAAAGTCTCGTAGCTCCACACGGCGTCGGCCGTGAACTTCCACTTGCTCGCAAACTTGAGCTCGAGCGTACTGCCGCTTGGTACGCGCGCATTCGTAAAGAACACGAGGCTCGCATTCCCCGAGTTGCCTGGGTAGATATTCTCCGGCAGGAACGCGCCGCTCGACATGCTCGCCATGCCCAGGTCCGTCACGCGGTAGAACGTGTTGAAGACGCCGCCTTCGTTCAGGTCGTCAAAGATAAAGTACACGGGCGCGAGGTTCCGGTCCGTCGAGTACGACGTCGAGACCGTGCTGTCGTCCACGCCGCTTGGGGTCTCGACATTGTTGAACGTCACGCGGAACGCATCGTTCGAGCGGAACGCAACCGGGATGTCAACTGTCAGGTGCGTTCGCTTGCTGTACGTGGCCATGGCGCACGTGGTCGCGACCTTCTGCGCGGTCGAGTCACTGACCTTCTGGATTAGACACGTCGTGTTCTGCGTGAATTTGTAGCCCAGCGGGCTCGCGAGCATGATCTGTAGCAGCGTCTTGGCGGTCTTGTTGTTGTCCGTGTAGAACACTTTGATAAAGTCGGTCGGCGAGAACGTCATGGCGAACGTGGCGTCGAGCTGGCCCGGGATCGCGTTCGAGACGCCGCGCCAAACGTTGGACTCGATCACGGGTCCGGCGCAGCAGCTGTCCGTGCACGTGAAGTTCGCGCCTTTGGCAAAGTACCACGTCGAGTCCGAGCGGCAGAACTCCCGCAACGTCGTCGCGTCATTCTCGCACGTCGGGAAGAGCACGCACGGGTACCACGCATTGCGGTTCTGCGTGCGGCGGCCGCGGTACGTGCAGCACGGGAGTCCCTGACACTCACCATTCTTCGTCTGCCAGAGGTCGCGCGAGGACGCCGTGCAGCACGAGAGCTTTGAGGCGCTGGCTGACGACGAGGTTCCCTCGTCCCCCGAGTTGGCCGTGCAGCACGCCGAGCAGTCGTCGGCCTGGAACGTCACCGACGGCGTCGGCACGGGCGTTAATGCCGAGGAGGCAGACGCTGACGCCTCGCCTGTGACTTCCACCTTCGCGTTCCCCGATGCGCTTCCGGCGCTCAGCGCCGCTGCCGTCACATTCACTGTTGTCGTACTCGTACTCGTCGGGGCTGGGGTCAGCGTCGGCGTGGGCGTCGGTGTCGGTGTCGGTGTGGGCGTCTGCGCTGTCACTGTCGCCATCACCACTGCCAGGATCAGCACCGCGAGCCACACCATCGACAGCGTTCTAGCTGCTCCTTGTCTCTGCCATCGCACCAGCATGCTCTGCGTCGCCGTCTCAGCTCTGCGCTCGCCACCTGTCTATCTGTCTGTTGCGAGGAGCTCCGTCTCGAAGAAGTGCGAAGAGCTACGGGAGTCAGCGAGGAGCCGGATGTACTGTACGCGCGTAGCTGGGTGTTTGTACGCTCACGCGTGCCTCCGCCTCGTACACACTACTACTAGAGAGAGAGCGGGCGACGTGTTAATGTATGAGTGCGCTTCCCGCCGGCCGCCTCGCTGGTGGTCAATCGGCTTTATGTGTCTGGTTGTGCGTGCGAAGTGCGATTCGATGATAGCGGCTGTCCCACTCAAGCTTAATAGAGTCTTCCCCCCAATAGGAAAGGTCCAAATTGGACAACATACTACCACCTTATAGAGATGTTCAGATATGATTGTATCAAGTAATGTAGTAAAACGTACCATATGTGACTTATAATCCACTTCTGAAAGGGGGACAACAAATCTTTTCCCATGACTGCAAGTTGAGCCTGTTGCAGAGTACGACGTATTCAGCAATTGTAATAACGATACACAATAGCCCCATGCGTACTGAATACGACCAGCAACCTCCATTTATAGACCTATACTATTGTAGATGGAAGTAAGCCAATAACTCTTAGAATCATTTAGCTAAAACCTACTAGCTGATCATTTTAGAGAGAGAGAGATGCGGCCTTAACCAAATTACAAAGGTATCATATTAATGGTGTTTATTATTTGGGGGAGGACTGTACTTTGGATTTGAAGCAGCTGACTCTTTTTCGAACTGTATCCGGATATGAGACTATCGGCCTGATAATTTGAACTTTCTGTGAGATGATACCCTTCACTATAATAATAGGAACTTATAAACAGGCCTCTTCAAATTAGGCGTCTGGAAGAAATTGCCTAATTTTGCCTAATCTCCAAATTCTGAGACGCTTAATCTCAGACCTGTTTTTGTGGTGACATACTGAACCATTTGATAAAATAAAAACAGCACGGGGAATCTAGCGTTTGACCCGCAATATCCACGTACCCGACGACCGTTATATTGAACGACTAGATCGCGTACGGCCTCCGCATTTTCACGTCGCACTAACCCAGCTTTGTACCTATTAACAGGTAGTATTAATACACTGTTAGTTTTGTCAGGCATTTAAAGCGAGAAAGTCAGCTGAAAGCGCAGGTTTTTTTTTAAATATATAACGAAGCAGTTGATTTGTTTTTCCTAATGAGGACTTCAAGGCCACCTCCACTCTGCGAACGCAACAAAGTGATCCACGTACCCTGTGCATGTATTCAACGTAGCTTGGTCCTTGGCAGCTGTTGCTTATCAGTACTGCTCTTTGGTCGAGTTCGCCGGCAGCCTGTATATATTTTTTCTAAACATGGGTGTCAAAAGCGATTTCTCGATAGTAAAGTACGCAAAGGATTTCTATCAATACATCATATACCAACTATACACTGCAAAACATTGTGCATTGGAAGCAACTTACCACAATTGCTGCCATCCCAACTTGGGAATCATCTGGGGTGCCTTTATACTTGATTTTTGTATGGATGCTTAATTTTGCCCAATCTTAGATTTAAAATCGCGCCTAATCTTGTGAGATTATTGGTATGACAATTCGGCAATTGCCTAAATTTAAGAGGCTGAAATGGGTTACTTGTGTGGTTGGAGGCAAATGACCGAATGAATTGAGTTTAAATGGGCTCGCATGGCTGATTGAGATAGTCTAGGAGGTAGAGAACAGCGATGAACTCTGCGTCCAACGTCCCCTTTCCACTACTTTCTCTCACAAAGACGCGGAAAGGGGCGTGACATGATATGACACCGTGATAGGACACGCACACATCATGTCGTAGGGTTCTCTTGACTATAACCCAGGCTGCTGAATTTATCTGACCTGGGTCATGTCCTGTCTCAAAGGCCTTATATGTAACCGGGCGTTCCCGAGTTACTCAGCACAATACACAGAGTGAGGAAGCGTGTGTTACACGACTTCCACAAGGACTCGTGATAAAAGGGATCAGCAGTTCCTGCGATCTAATTGCCTGTTTGTAACAGAGCAATATGGGCGAAAGGGGGAGGACTTTAACTTGCTTGTTAGCAAGGCAAAAGGGAGACTGTTTATTTAGGCCCCGAGGGCGGCACCGAAAGTGGGCGCAAATTACTAGAGATTTGTATACTATAGCTAGGCCTAAATAAAGCTACTTTGACTGGCTATGGAAGCTCAGTGTATCTGATTGGCTACTTACTTATCTGTAATAATAGTCCGTGACAAGGCCGCATTATCACTGGCCATAACTGTTTGTAAAGTACGCACGAGGTACGCAGCTGGTCCCTGGCAGGGAAGCCAGCGCGAACCTGTGCTAAGTTTGGTCTTCAAGATAGTGCACAAACAGCAGTTTGGCGGAGTGGTTACTGCGGTGTAACTCACTCGTGTACCCCGTTACAACATGGCAGTGGATCAGCCTTGCAGAGGAAGCCGACACATGGATTGCGTCGCCGTCTAAGAGAGGAGGCGTGCGTTACAACAAAATGACGCTCTCCATGAAGACGTACCTGAGCACTCGAATGGACGAGAACTGCCACCTGACGCTGGGCGAAATAGCCGACGCGCTGCAGGAGAAGTTTGCAATCAGCGTGTGCGCCCAGACCACCAAGAACGCCGTCGACTGGCTCGGGTACACGATCAAGGGGGTCCACAAGCAGAGCGATAAGATGAACACCGCCGCCAACAAAACGAAGCGTCTCGACTACCTGATCGCCCTCGTTGAGTACCAGGCTATGGATAAGAATGTATTCTATTGTGATGAGACTAACTATAACGTTTGGTGTACTCGAAAGGCTGGACGAGCTCCAAAGGACCAGCGCTTATCGAAGACCGTCACGGCGAGCAAGGGCATGAACATTCACGTTATGGCGTGCATCTCGTCGATCGGCTTGACGTACTGGGAGAGACGATTTGGAAGCAACAACGCCGACACGCCCAACGAGTTCCTCCGCCGGCTGCTCAACAAGATCGCGGAGGACGAGCCACTCGAGAGCATCGTTCTCGTGCTGGACAACGCACCGTGCCATGCTCGTGCCGAGCTGGTATTTGGAGAAGACGCCTTCAGCCACACCACTCTGCTGCCTTTGGGGCCGTACAGTACGATGCTGAATCCGATCGAGAATGTGTTTTCGACCCTCAAGAGCCACGTGAAAAAGTACCTGGCGCTTCATCGCCGAGCGATTCTCCGCTCACCCCGACCAGGTGTCACCATCAAGGACTATCACGCGAGTTACTTTGCCCAACCAGCAGACCTACTGGTTGAAGAAGCAGTGACCGTAGAGCTGTGTTTTGCGTGCGTCCGTCACACATTCGCCTTTCATCGTGATGTCTTGAGTCTTAATGACATGCCAGTCGGCGAGTAAAAATTAATTACAAAAATACAGATTTTGATTTTGACAGGAATTATTTTGGAAAGGGTCTGTGACGGAATTTGGCATTCTGTGACGGAACTGGAAAAGGTGTAGTAATCGTACTCGAGAGGACATTTGCTTTTATAAGGAGAGTCGATGCTGTTTTTGGCCACTCGAATGTGGAATGGAGTCGCCAGTGCTCATATAGCTTCTGCGACTGCCGATAGTATAGCTGTAGCATTCTCGCAGGGTCGAGAGGAGCGAGAGGCTTGAGCAGTGACTTCAGCAGCCGCGTCTGGGCTTCAAAGTCGCGCCAGTCGCCTATAAGAGCAAGGGTCTGCAGCATGGATCTACCACAAGAGAGCTTCAGTCTTAGACGCGTGCAAATACAGTAGAGATGAAAGATTATATTAAGATTTGTAGCTTAGACGCTGGCGCCGAGCACCTTGACGCCGTTGATGCGGCCGTAGCCGAACTGGTTGTTCGGGAAGACCTTGTCGCTCGTGCCGCCGCACGTGTAGCCGCTCGGCACCAGGCTCGTGGTGTCCACGCCAGCCTTGAC
>JAASFV010000701.1:0-16533 GCA_023334015.1 Globisporangium paddicum
ACTTAGGCGAAACATCTCCGGGGCCGACGCGACCCAAAACCCAGTGGGAAACACGACCGCGTCGGGACTCGAACCCTCAACGAGAGATCCGTTCGTGGAATTGCAGAGAGCGTTAACCACTGGAGCAACCTTCAGCCCCTACCTTTGACATGCACTTTAGGGTACCGGTAAACCCATCTTCAGACCTCTCAAATGTGATATGGATGCAACATATGACTTTCTGAAGGTTTACAATTGTGAAACAGTGCGCAATTTAACTGAAGCACAAGAGACTGAGCATCGTGGTGGAGCTCATGCCAATGCTTCTGTAGTCTTGCGGGAGACCGAGCATGGTAGTGGTGCTCATGGTTATGCTGCTGGAGTCTTGTGGGAGAAGTAGCATCGTGGAGGAGCTCATTCAGTCTAGTTGGTGACTAACTTAGAAGAACTCAGCTCCTCATAGAATGCTGCGACGATGGCCTTCAAAGCCGTCGTTGACACTGATGGATGGAAGCTTTTCGTATCAAAAATCGTGAAGGGGACATGGGTTGAGAGAAGTGTCAACCCAAATGATAAGCCTTGCTACGAACCTAGAGTGACACTTCAGCAGCCTTTCTTCAGTGTTCAAGTCTTGCATACAAAAACAGAGATAGTGACTGCGGTCACTATCATGCGCTGTTTCTCTCTCCACAACGAACCCAAACTGTACAGCCTTCTGTCGCGTTCATTTTCGTGCGCGGGAGCAGCTCAAAGTTCACTGCCACCTGGTCCGCGTTGTATATGCCGATGATCCCCTCAGCTACAGTCGTCCTTCTCACCATTAACACGAATTCTGCTGCACGCTTGAGAGCGTCCACGGGCGGTTCTTGGCCTTGGTGCATTTTGGTACGAAAGAAAAAGCGATACAGCTTCATTAAGCTTCGATGCCACTGCCACGAAGCGGAAAGCATGCTGCTGTCTATCCCCTGTTCAGCCACAAGGTCGCACATTTGCAGACGCAACACTTTGCTGAGACTAGCACGCCGTCACATTGCATATTGTTGATCCACTTGACGAGTGCGGCTTCGGCAGTGGGTGGGAGAATTGACCTAGCCCTGCTGGGCGATCGCGACGCTGGGCGGCGGTCGAGTGGTGAGCAGCGCGAGCCTCGATCTTCTTGCAAGCTGCCAACCACTTGTTGATGAGCTTGCGGTGGCTAGAGCAAGGCAAGTCGGGGATGGCGCGGAAGAAGCGCGCCATGGTCGCGCTGATTGAGACGTTCTCCCGTAGGAGTTGATGACCTGAAGCCTGTACTCATATGCGCGTGACGCGCGCGTATACATGCTCATGCGACGGCCTTCGCCATTCACGCGCATGCGGTCGACACGGACGCAAAACGATAGGCGTGTCTACATCCATTCGTAGTTGGGAAGGGACGCTGCTGGCGTGTGTTGTTTTGCAAACTGGCGCTGGGAATGAGTGGCGCAGCGACCACGCTTGTCTTAAACGTGTCCGTCTAAAATAGCTCTTACATCCGCACACCATAATTACCTGTGTACCGATTTGCACCTCAAAATACAAGACCGCCGCCTTTGACAAGTGCACGATTTTAACAAAGGGATTACGGTATCCCAACACCTTCCACGCGACACTCGACTGAAGCTCGATCCCTCTGCATGTCGCACAAATAACAAACAAGGACGCGCTTGTTGTGTGTGCAGGTAGACTTGGTCAGCTCATCCAGTTGGGTTCAGCAAGCAGAACGCAATTGCGCTTGCGCTTGCCTCGATTGTGGGACTTCACAAGCGTTGATGTGTGCGTTGCTGGTTGGTTGTCGATCCCATAGTAAACGCAAGTGAAAGAGGGCTCTCCCTCTCTCTCCTTCCTCTCCTCTCTCTCTTGGCGCAAACTCAACACCTTGCTTGTGTGAGCATGAGTAATATCCCAACACATTCATGAGCTATATAATACGACGAATGGAGTGCAAGTGGTTTTATTTTATCTTATAATATCTCGACCTTCATCACATTCTTCTGTGTGTACTGGGCCTCTAATTGTACAGTGCGCACTCGCATTCTCATCATCTCTCCTTCTACAAGCCCGCCTTCTCCTTCGTCCACTGGGCGATGTTGGCCGTCACGCCGCTCACGAGCTGCTCGACGTCCAGCCACGGGATCACGTTTAGCGTCGCGACTGCTGGCAGTGCCATGGCCGTGAGGAAGCTCGTCTGGCACGCCAGGAAGCTCTCGCGCGTCCAGAGCTCCTCGAAGCAGAACTCTGGGCTTGCGCTCGCCTGCATGCGCTTGTCCTCCTGACCTTGCAAAAAGTACTCGGCGTTCAGGCGCGTGACCCACTTCTGGTGCTGCACGAAGGGCTTCATCGTCTGGCTAATGTCGCTCACATGCAGCGCGCAGCGCAGCGACAGGATCTGCAGCGCCTGCGGGAGGACCTGCTCGCCGGAGCTGCGCTCCGTCTGGTTCCACTCTTCGGCCGTCACGGACTGCACCTTGTCCAGCAGCTCGCGCTGGTAGCAAAGGGCAGTCGCGAGGATCGTCTCGCGCACGACCGTCAGCACTTCGTCCTGCTGCACGGGGCTCATCTTGCGCAGCATCTGGAATTCGTCCTTTGTGATCGCCTCGATGGCGAGCGCAATGTGCTTGGACTCCATGGGCGCGCGCGTCGGGAATTTCTGCGCGATCTCGTGGTTCGTCTTGATCAGGAAGTCGTTTGTGAGTCCCGTGTGCTCAATGTCGTGCATGACCGCGGCCAGCAGCGCGCCGACCTGGTTGTGCGACGAGATCTTATCGCCGAGCGTCGTGCTGGTAAGCATCATAAATAGGGAGTGCAGCACGTCGGCGGCGTGGGCAGCATTGTGGAACGGCATGTCGCGACGGTAGTGATCCTCGACGTAGCGCAGGAACTTGGGCAGCACGTCAAAGTCCAGCAGCTCCATGCAGCTCTCGTCAAGACCCCGGAATACCAGCATGCCGACAAACACGACAATGTTCTCTGGAATGAGCTCTTCGAGCACGAGCACGTCCATCTCGATCGTGCCGAACGACGCCAGCACGACCTTCACCACTTGATCCACGTGGGGTTTTGGCACGCCGCACTGGTGACACAGCGCGCGGACCTCGGCGTCCTGGAAAATGTCGGTCGGTCGGCCGCGCTTCCGGGACTTGGGCGTCATGTACATGATCTCGTCGACATCGTCCAGGTCCTGGCCAAAGTCTTCCCACGAGAGCGTCGTGCGCAGCGCGCTGCCGCTGTGACGCGTCGACAGCCCGTTGTGCTTTGGGCGATCGATACCGTCGGGTGCCGAGCGGCGCTGCATGTAGTGGCGCATGCGGCCGACGTCTGCAACGCTGCCGGCGTTCGTGGCTGCGATGCGCTTGCGCAGCACGGAAAAGTTGTTCACCAGGTAGCTCGTGAGCGCCTTCATGCGCGCTTGGATGCGCGTCGATGCCACGTAGGAGCTTGAGGACGCCGTGGAGGCCGAGGACATCGCGCCCGTGTCCATCTTGTCGCTACAGACGCTGCTGTTTCCGCTGCTGCTAGTGGAGCTCAGCTGCGCGTCCATCTTGAGGGCGGCCGAGGCGGACGCGATGCTAATCTTGAGGTCGTACTTGCGGTCCTCCTCGGCGATGGCGTCACGGTCGTCGTCAACGGGGGTCGGCTTACGCTCCTTGATGTGAAGACTCGTGATGGCGCACAGGTCGACCTCCTCGCTCTGCCCTGTCGACGACGATGACGTCGATGCCGGAATCGCCGCGACCGAGGCCGCAGACGACGACGACGACGCCACCATCATCATGGCGCTCGTGCTGCGTGCCATGAAGTGCGCGCTCTGCTCGATCATCTATCTGCGTGCGTGTGTGTGGGAGACTGACTGCCAGCTCTCTCTCTCTCTCCACGCACAAGGACGTCGGTCGTCTGTCTCTGCCTGCGTCTGCCTTCTCCTGCTCCCCTCACCACCTGTCTGTCTGGCCGGCCTCGTATTACAAAATGCTGCCCATTTCCATGTAGCTCCTCCCACTCGCGTGCCTTCTCTCACGGGAAGCCAACCCGTCCCCTCCTCTCGTCTTGCGAGGAGCGCCATACAAGCGCCAAGTGTAATCGCCCAACCCAAGGAACTTCACAAAATGCTCGTGACGAAAAACGAAAAAAATGTCACAATGCCTGTTGCACTGATTGAACGTATTCTGGGAGATAAGTCACTATTTTCAGGTTGTTTTTATCATTAGACAAGCAAGTATACCCTTGGTATAAAGGACACTTGAATAGGAACGTATCCTCTATAATTGCTTACTGCACAAACTTATAGAGGTTCTGCGCCAATTGCGATGGTGGGACAAATGTCGTTACACGCGGGTGTACAAAGAAAAGCCAGTTGAGTTAATGTCAAAGGCCAGTTTTGTTGGCTTGTTTGTTGATTTTCACCATTGAAAAAAGAAGACTGAATCGCTTTTGACAAGAAGTCTGCGCTGTTCCATTCGCTCTGGAACATGCAGTGCTCTCTTGCTTGTCAGCGCAAGCGAGACAGACGTCCGATGCAACAAGCGCCACCTCCTCCCATATGTCTGTATCAACTCAATAGGGCGCGCACGTGCGAACCGCAAAGTGGTCCTCGCACAGGCTAACAAGAGAGAACTGGGCTTTTCGTGTGCGACAACTGCGAGCGGCATTTGGCGGTTGTTTGTTTAGTTCCTGTGTGCATTTTGCGCCAATCCGAGGCAGCTGCTTGCTTTGCTGCCCGTGTCGTTCGGTTGACCGTTTTGTATGGCGAATTATATGCCCCACATCCAGTTTGAGAGGTGAAGAAAAGCAGGATATGTAGGACCAGCAAGCAAGCCTTGCTGCATGTTGTGATTGTGTCCCGAGAATGATTGTGGCTGCTGAGAGAGGCAACCAGCCGACCAACGCGAGCGAAAGTGCTTGCTCGACTTGAACAAGCAAACGTGCGCGCAAGCCACATAAGCAAGTCGCAAAACAAAGCCAGCAGCAATCTCAAAAAGGAGAAGCTGGAGCCATCTGGCAGTGAAACATGAATAAAACAAAAAGAGGAAAAAGAAAAAACTTCAGACCAGTTGGACAAGATGGAGCTCGTCGACATATCAGTCACGAAAGGCGGCAAATGTGCACAAACCACCTGACGCAACGAGACACTCTTGCCCAATTGTACACGTTTTGCTGGTTGCTAAATAAAAGAATGCGAGCATGTTGTGCAATTTGCTGCTTGCTGGCTTGTCTAAAATGACCTCGTTTGCAGCGTATTCTTGCAGTGCTCGATCACGTTAAATGCAGTCCCACCTCGCTTTGCTCTTCACGTGTTTGCTTGACTGGCTTGTTTTGCGGCTTGTTTGTTTTTTTGTGTGGCTTGTTTGTTTGTGCCGGTCCGTATCAGGAATACGGTACGAGCTCTGAGTTCAGCGAGAGCGAAAAAGTAGTTTATAACAGCCTTTTTAATACATTTATCCTTCTTATATTTGTTTAATATAGAAAATACGAGAAACAATGTCAATAAATATGTCCCCAACAATCATACCTAATATGAAAGGAGATGCCGGTATCGTGGCAGAACATGTCGATATATTGGTAGTAATACCCAAATCTCTAATATCGGAAACCTCTCTTACTGGCCCTCGTTGGAATTATGACTGATAGTTTGTATATCTTTCTATAATGTCAGCTCCGCACAAACTTCAACGTTGAAGTGAACCTCAAAGGTCGCTCCACCAACCAGCTCATAAGAAAGCCAACAATGCGACCAAGCGCCGTCCTCGACGAGGGGGACGACAACCAGAGCGGCACGCGCATCAGGCCCGAGACAGACCTGTCGTCCCCACTCTTCAGCGCCAGCCAGTACCTCGCGGTCACCCACAGCGTACGTGCTTTCATTAGCTCTCTTTCTCGATGTACAAGTATACTATTTAAAAAAAACCTCTATATGTGCTACATCCCAGTGCACGAGCTTCTCGGGTCTCCAGAATGAGCTCAAAGAGCTCAAGCGCGCGACGTCCGACAAGACCGAGCAGCTCAAGGCACTCGTGAGCGCGCACTTCGACCAGTACCTGTCGTGCCACGAGGCCGTGCGCGCGCTCGCGGATGACATCCGCACGCACCAGGGCGATAGCGAGCAGCTCCTGGACGGCATGAGGGCTCTCAAGAGCGTGACCGACTCGACGCTCTCGGTCATGCTGCAGCGCGCCAAGGAGCAGCGCCGCATCCGCAACACGATTTCCGTGCTCAGCCGCTTCCGCCCCGTGTTTGAGATCACGACCAAGATGAAGGAGAGCATGGCGAGCAAGAACTACGAGAAGCTCGCCGAGGATTACTGCCGCCTCAAGTACCACAGCGCCAAGGCCAACATCTCGGCGCTCCAGCACGTCTTCGCGGCGGCGCACGAGATCGCGCAGGCCGCGAATGCCGAGCTGCTCCAGCACTTCGACGACACCTCGCTCTCGGTCGCCGAGCAGGTACGATCATCATATACAACTGCTGCGAGAACCTGCTGCTTACTATTATTGACCCTGGTCGCTTGGAAATAATTAGAAACGCGCAATCACAGTGCTCAACACGCTCGGGTTTGTGGAAAAGCCGACGCTCATCTGTCTGGGCAAGCAGATCGAGTTCCTGGAGCGCAAGCTCGCTGGGCTCTCGAGTGAAAGCGACCCCGCCACCGTCGTGAAAGAGTGCGCGTCAGTCGTGTCTCGTTTTCGCAGTGGCCTCTGGAGCTTCATCTGCGAGGTCTTCAAGACGCCCAGCGGGAGCTCAGTGAGCACCGGCAGTGGCGGAGTGACATCATCCGAGGCCGAGGCGATCCAGGAGAAGGCCTGGCACATCCTGTCTACGTGCACTGAGCTCATGCAGAAGAACGCGTCGCCACCCACGGGAACCGTGCTGAGGCAGCTGAACGAGTCCTTTCGACAGCTTAACAGTCTCAAGAAATGCCCCAACGCCTCGACTCTGAACGCCAACATCGCCCAGCTCAAAGATGCGTTCTGCGACAAATTTCGGATGCAGATCGTGCTTGAGTTCATCGCGCAGGTCTCGGAAGCGAACCGCGATCGCATGATGCAGGAATACTTTGACCCGATCGTGATGAGCATCCCGTCATTCGCAACCGCATCCTCTCTCGACTTGGTTTCCGGG
The DNA here is from genome assembly GCA_023334015.1 of Globisporangium paddicum. Lineage (NCBI taxonomy): Eukaryota > Oomycota > Peronosporomycetes > Pythiales > Pythiaceae > Globisporangium > Globisporangium paddicum. The sequence continues at coordinate 7,111 of JAASFV010000701.1, forward strand.
GGTGACGATCGAGCTGCCATGTCGTTCTCGCCATTCGCAATGTCCGACGTCTCGGGGCTGCCGCTGACGAAAGTTGGGCAGCTCGTAACTGAAGCAACCGAGGTCTTTGACAATATCCGCAACACGTCAATGGTCTCGTCCGAGTCCAAGATCAATCTGAACCGGGCATCGGTGCTGACCTCGTGCTCTGCTGACATCATGCGTGGCTGGGATTCCGTGTGGAAACATATCGGACCCGTGCTGCTGGAGCTGCTGGACAATGGCGATGCTGTAGCTCCTGGTGCAAGTGGCAGCTCCGTGTCAGGGCTCCGCAATATCGTCATCAAGGTATTCAAAGCGCATCTCTACGACATGCTCTCGCTGTTTCTCGAGAAGCTCCTGCGTTCGTTCGTCACGGAGCTCTCGCCACCGACCACGATGGCATCCGTCGCTGGGTCCACGAAGAACCGCAGTGGTGCCGAGGCCTGCGTGCTCTTCGCGATCGTATCCAACTGCATCGAGCTGCGTGAGAAAGTCATTGGCAACGTGGAAAAGTGGGTCGCGCAGCTTCAGCAGTCCGAGTCGGGGCCAAGCAGCATCAGCGGCAGAGAGCGCGCGACAGAACTGCGACAGCTCGTGCAGGAGACCGAGTCGAAATGCGTCGAGATGTACATATCGATACACACGGGTCCGCTTCTGCAGGTTCTCAAGTCGGGCGCTGCCGAGGAACCGCAGCAAGCGCGCTCAAGCAGCAGCGGTGGCTCGGGTTCGAACACGTCATCTCGCACTGCTTCACTTGCAGGCTCAAGGACGAATTCCTTCGGTGGTGACGCGTTCTCCTCCTCCGCTTCTATCCCAAGTACGCCAATTGCAGCTTCGTCGCTTGGTGGGCCAGCGAACGCCGGCATCCCGAACGACGGACGTCAGTACGTGTTTAACGTGCTGCTGCAGCTGATCACACTGCGCAGCGAAGTCGAGACGAGTCTTGCGAGCTCCGCACAGTGCGTCGAGTATGTAAAAGCGGTCACGTTTCAGCTCACGAGCATACTCGGGCGCTTCCTCCAGGAGTCGGTGCGCGAGCTCGAGGCCAGTCGCGAGCCATCAGAGTGGCTCCGCATTCATGTAAGTGCCTACCTGTGCTGCGTGGTATCTTGTTGTCTGGCTGTGAGTGGTGGTGACAAGACGAGTGTTGCGAGCTGTAGCTGCTCGTGGAGACGCGGTTCTTTCTGTTTGGACTGAGCGACGTGATGGCGGAGGCCACGAAGATCCAGCTCATTGCGCTGGAGAAGACGCTGCAGCAGGCCAAGGCGAGCGAGAAGGTAGCGCTGGCGCAAGTCGCGCTGCTCAACCAGATGAAGCACCAGACGAAGCTCTACCTGCTCTCACTTGCAGCCCGTTGAGTATGCTTGGAGCTGCAGATTGCGAGGCTTTTTCGACAATCTGTAATGTACTAACGCGACGCTTTACCACTCGTGTGCTTCAACTCACCCCATACAAACATTTTTGCTTAAACACGCAGCTCGTCGTTTACGGCGCATAGTTTCCCAAATCATGCACTGCGCGCTGATCAACTGCAGAGATGCGCGTGCAGACCAAAACAGGCACGCGTATGCGCTTCCGGGGATTGCTTCCGAGCGCTCGTTCTGCCGAGCACCAGCAGCAGGTATCGTCCGTTTCGCAAGACATAAGGCTTCAGTTGCAGCGTCTTCATCCAGAGTCCCAGCGAGTGCAGCGAGCGCTGGGTAGCTTCTGTAGCTGTTCACATCTACAATCCAGACCCGCTGCGCCTTGTTGCTCTGCTGCAGCCGTGGAGACCAATGGCCGAATGACGCGTGCTTGCGTGTCTTGATCTTTCTTGATTGAAGTGGCGCACGCGTCGTAAACTACCACCTTTTTACGCATTCTCGCGACTTTTTACGACAGTTCTTTAGCCATCGACTTTACGTGTTATCTCTTCTCTTTTACTTATTCTACAAATGTAATTCTCTACATTGAGGAGCGGCGACATCTGGAGTGTAATTACGCGTCAAGTGAATTCTTTCCAATTTTGCGTCCAAAATCCTTTTTTAAATTTCATCTCCGCCCATCCCTTTGTTCTTCTTTCGCTTTGAAAATCAGAGCAAGATTTGGGCGCAAGCAGACAAGTCCGGAAGAAAGAACCAAGCAGCTCATGTGGGGCCGAACGACGTGGGCGCTCGCGATGGCCGCGGCGGCGATCGCGACGCACTCGACCAGCGTGCAGGCGCGCGCCATGGACGTGGACCAGTGGCCGTCGACCGAGGTGCGTTCCTGGATGAATGAGAGTGTGTGTGGCTCTTCAACCGGAGCTCTTCGATTCGGCCAAGCGTTGGGTTGATTGTGTGTTTATGCAGTGGGGGGGGGGATGTGATAAGGACGTAGTATGTGTATGGTGTTGTGTATAGAGATTTACACGTGTGTGTGCTTCTGTGTTTTGCGTTGCTGTGGTAGAATGACCACACGAAGCTGCAGATCGTGCTCCCGGAGAGCTTGATGAAGAAGGATGGGTACCAGCACAAGGATGCACTCTTTGGATACCCTGCGTACGCGATCGGGAGTCTGCAGACGCAACTGATCTACACAAACTCGACCGGCTGCGAGAAAATCGTGGCGGACAACTGGGAGCCGCCGTTTGCGCTGCTTCTGGATCGCGGCGACTGCCATTTCGTTGAGAAAGTGCGCCAGGCACAGCACGCTGGTGCACGTGCAGTGCTGATTGCGGACTCCAAGTGCTTGTGCTCGGACAGTGAGTGCTTGTCGAGCACGGGCGACGATTTCTGTGAGACCGTGCTCCCGTTCATGGTACGTGCGTTTGTACCTTTACGTTGATGTGCATTCCCATGTGCATTTAATTCTGACAGTTGCTGTTCTGCCATTACTGGCATGTGCTATAGGCTGATGATGAATCTGGAGGCGACATCTCGATTCCGTCGATGCTGATCCGCAAGAGCGATGGCGATGCGATCAAGAAGACCATTGCGCACTCGAAAGGCGTGAGCAACGTCATGGTCAAGTTCGATTGGGGGATCCCGTCTCCTGATGGACGTGTCGAGTGGACGCTGTGGCAGAGTGCGTGGGACGACCAGACACTGGCGACGCTGGGGAAGCTGGAAGAGATCGTAACGACGCTGGGCAGCCGTGCGTTCTTCACACCGCATTTTGTTTCGTACAATGGATCGAAGGTTGGCTGCCACTACGACGACGGCGACTTCTCGCAGGCGTGTGGCAACATGTGCTTGAACAAGGGCCGATACTGTCTATTGGATCCGTCGCCGTTCCACGATCGTGGCAGCGGTGCGTCGGGAGCGGATGTTGTCATCGAAAACCTGCGCCGTAAGTGCATTTGGAACATTGCGTCGAAAGAAGACCCTGGCGTCGGCCTCAAGTGGTGGAAGTACGTAAAGGAGTCGGGCGTGGAGTGCGGTCAAGACGAGAATGTGTTCAAGGAGCGCACTTGCGCGGACAAGATCATGCGCAAGCATGGCATTGACGTCCACGAAGTCGAGAAGTGCATGCAGCCGTACGGCATTGACGTTGACGAGAAGAACCCACTCCTGGAAGAGGAGCTCAAGGAACAGACTGCGCTCCAGCTTCTTCGCCTCCCAGCGCTGTACGTCGATGGCGTTCACGCTCGCGGACGTGTGGATCCGACGAGCATCTTGGGCATGATCTGTGCGGGATACGGCGTGCACGACCCTCCTGAGATCTGCAGTTGCGCGAGCCAGGCTCCAATGGGACTCGAGGAATGCGTGAAGGTTGGCGGCATATCGAATGCTGCGATCGTCGGCGGAGGCTACTCGGTTGGTTCAGTGCTGGTGCTCATGATGTTCGTTGCTGTTGCCGTCTCTGCTGCTGGCTTCGTGTACTGGCGTCGCACTCAACGCCACATGCGGGAGCAGGTACGCAGCATTCTCGCCGAGTACATGCCGCTTGAGGACCAGGGACTGCTGGACGACGTTGACGACGAAGAGTACGATGGCCACCACCTCCACCCAGCAGCCCGTGCTGCGGCGAAGAGCCCTCGTGGATACATGCCAACCCGCGGCTTTTTAGATGAGGAAGACGGAGTGTAAAGAGAGATGGAAGCCAGCTAGCCCAGTCGTCCACGCGAAGTGCCACCAGTGTGAGTAAGTAAGGTGCCTATTGCATTTGCTTCGATTGCCGTCCCAGAAGCAACAACAGATATTTTTTCCCCAGAAGTCGTGGAAGCTCAAACAGAAATGAAGAACAAAGATTTGCGAGAGGTTCGAGATCGGTATCTCTCATGGAATTGAAGGTATTAGGTCAAGTCGGTGGTGTATTAACATGTGTGAACTGTGAGAGCAGCTACTGCGAGGAGCTACCGACTAGATCATGAACTCCTTGTACGTCTCGTTCTCCGACTCATCGTGGTACGCGTACGCCAACTGGTCCAAGAACGACTGGAAGCGCTCCTGGTCCTGTGGCGGCACCTGGAAGCCCACGAGCACGCGTCCAACGTCTGCGCCGTGGTTGCGGTAGTGGAACAAGCTGATGTTCCACTCACCCTCCAGCTTGTCGAGGAAGATCTTGAGCGCGCCCGGTCGGTCCGGGAACTCGAACCGGTACAGCAGTTCGTTCTGCACTGTGCGCGACTTGCCACCGGCCAAGTGGCGCGTGTGCACCTTTGCGAGCTCGTTTTGAGTGAGATCCATGACGTCGTAGCCACTGGTCTGGAGCTGAGTGATCGCAGCATGCGCGCTGTCGAACGTGGGCGAGTGGAACGACATGTAGATCAGCGCCTTGTCGACGTTCGAGAACCGATAGCTGAACTCGGTAATGCGCACGCCCTCCTTGTCCAGCTGATGGTAGAGATTCCGGAACGCGCCTGGAGTCTCGTCGATCTTGACGGAGATCAGGCTCTCGTTCGAGTCGGCGCGCTCCGAGACAAAGCGAAGGCGTGCAAAGTCAATGTTCGCGCCAGAGGTCAGCGCTACAAAAGTGCAACCTGTGAGTCCTTTGCGCTGCGCATACTGGGTCACGCCAGCAATCGCGAGTGCGCCCGCAGGTTCCAGGATCACGCGTGTGTCATTGAAGCCTCGCTTGATCGCCGCGCAGATCTCGTCAGTGGACACCGTGATCATCTCGTCGACTGCTTCGTTGCAGACTCGGAAGGTCTCAGCGCCAACGAGTTTCACTGCAGCGCCGTCCGCGAAAAGACCGACATGTTCTAGCTCAACGCGCTTCCCAGCGGCGAGCGAGGCAGTCATCCCCGGCGCGTCGCTCGCCTCGACGCCGATGATCTTGACGCTTGGGCGGATCTGCTTGACCCAGGCAGCGATGCCAGCGAGCATGCCGCCTCCGCCACAGCAGACGAAGATCGCATCCAGCTGCTCGCCGCTCGTCTGCTGCAGGATCTCCATGCCGATGGTTCCCTGACCAGCGATGACGTACGGATCGTCAAATGGCAAGATCATCGTACGCTTCTCCTGTTTCTCTAGGCGCTTGGCTTCAGCAGCTGCCTCGTCAAAGCTCTTACCGTGTAGCACGATGTTGACAAATTCGCCGCCGTGCTGGCGCACGGCGTTGACCTTGATCTCGGGCGTGGCAAGTGGCATCACGACCATGGCGTTGACGCCCAGTCGATGCGCAGAGAGCGCGACTCCCTGTGCGTGATTGCCAGCTGAGCAACATACCACGCCCGCATCCTTTTCGGCTTGCGAGAGACTCGCCATCTTGTTATACGCGCCGCGGATCTTGAACGAGAACACAGGTTGGAGGTCCTCGCGCTTGAAGTACACGCGGTTCTGCAGCTCGTGCGAGAGCGACGTCGCATGCTGCAGCGGTGTCTGCTTGGCCACGTCATACACGCGCGACTCGAGAATCATCCGCCGATAGTTTGGGAACATCGCCGCTTCAGACGCGCTAGCGGCTGCGGCGAACGTGCGGCTCCATTGCGCAGCTCGCGACGAGGTCCATACAGAGGGTGTGAGGTGCGCTAGTGGGCGGCGGAGTCCTGCACCACCACGACGGGAGAGCAGCAGCTTTTCCATCGAGCACAGTGTCGACATGCTGATGATAGTCAGCGGCAGTCAGAGGAGACGATAACGCAGCGCGGGAAGTGGAGTGCCACGGAGGTTGGCGGCTCGTCAAACCTGAGCTTTTGCTGCTTTGGATCTGTCGGATTGCGCATTCACAATCGACTTATTCTTGTGGGAAACCGAACCGGTGATCTTATTTGGGATAACCGGAGTGTCTAATAAACAGAACCGTTTATCTTTTTGACCGTTTGTGAAGAGTTCAATTTCCGAAAGAGGAGTTGAGTGTGCAAATTATGCCAATTGTGGCACTTTAATTTTGTATATTTTGGTCCAACTTTAGTATCAACCAAAACATAAACCGTACATCAATACAAAACCGAGTGTAAAGCCGCTCATCAGTTTCACTTGGTGATTGTAAAGATGCGCAGTTTATGTTTTGGTATTGAGGAATTTCTAAACAATCAATTGTCGTTACCGAAAATCAAGTTCGAGAAAATATTCAAGAATTTTAGCTTCAAGAAATCATGAAACTTTTTACTGTGCTTTAACACACGCATGGCGTTCTTGCTTGGCAGTTCGAAGTTTGCGCGGAGATGCCAGAGGAGAAGGAGCAGCGCGTGTTGGGAGACGAGTTGGTGCGGAACATGGTACATCTTCGCGTGAGTGGGAAGTCAGACGTCGAGATCGGGCACAAGGTAATTTGCCGCAGGTTGCAGTGCGCAGGGTTCTCGACACCCACGCTCACATGCTTGAGGCCAACACTGCGCGACACCGCGTGGTCAGACCAACTCTGCTGTCTCTGAGCATGGAGCTACACATCCGAGATCTATGTGTCTCCAGCCCGATCAAGCTCTTGAAGATGGATGTCGTACGTCGGTTGGCTTCGATCAACGTCATCGTCAGTCTCCAGACCGCCGAACGTGTGCTGGAGCGCTCCTTGGCGAGAGTCGTCCCAGGAAACTTACTGTTCCACGTGGACGAGCACGCGGCGACACTGTAACCGGGCACTCCCGAGTTACTCAGCACAATACACAGAGTGAGGAAGCGTGTGTTACACGACTTCCACAAGGACTCGCGATAAAAGGGATCAGCAGTTCCTGCGAGCTAATTGCCTATTTACAGCAGAGCAATGTGGGCGAAAGGGGAAGGACTTTAACTTTCTTGTTAACAAGGCAAAAAGGAGACTGTTTATTTAGGCCCTGAGGGCGGCCCCAAGAGCGGGCGCAAATTACTAGAGATTTGTATACTATAGCTAGGCCTAAATAAAGCTACTTTGCCTGGCTATCCGAGCTCAGCATATCTAATTGGCTACTTGTTCGTAATAATAGCCAATGACAAGGCCGCGTCATCGCTGTCCATAACTGTTTATAAAGTACGCAGCTGGCCCCTGGTAAGGTAGCCAGTGCAAACCTGTACTAAGTTCGGTCTTCAAGATATTGCACAAACAGTAATTTGGCAGAGTGATTACTGCGGTGTAACTCACCCGTGTACCCCGTTACAGAGCTCGTTCCTCAGTTTCGTCACGACGCCACTTGTCTGCATCATCACGCTGTTTCTGCTCGTCACGTTCAGTCTGTCGCACCGCTTCGCGCTCTTCACGGGCTGCGTTCTGCACCGTCTCACGCTCGTCCATAAAACGGAAAATTGTTATCACTTCCATTTCACTCGACTCACCCTATTGTGCGTTCTGGATCAGCCCATCAATCGACTGATGCTTCAGCGCAGTGTACAACTTGCTTACTTGGCTGGTTGCGATCTCCTCATGCGCAAGACGCTTGCTCAGCTGTGTGAGCTCGGCGTAGGTCAGCCCAACTCTGTTGGCCTTTTCGATGGACCTCTGGGCGGTCATCGCGCTGCTCCCTACATAACTGGTTGCTGCCGTAAATGAAGATTCCTCGTGCGCCCGAACATTGGTTGCGAGCGCGTCCTCGACGTCACAGGCAAGAGGCACCGCAATGCCCTCGATCTTAGCGTACGCTTCGTTGGTGGTACTGTCGTCATTGGCGCTGGCAGGGAGGGAGAGGAGGGGGATTCGACGTCATCGTCGAGAAACGCTACAGAGGCAGACATATCCATCATGCGCTGGATTTGCTTTGCGCGGACGACTACAGATAACGACAGGCAAATTCGCCATGTGTTGTGTGCTATTTTGTACTGTATCAAGTGCGCACTCAAAACGACCCAAAAAGATACCGTTGATTTTCATTGGTCAAAATCACTTGGTCATTACGAAGAAAGCCAGGCAAAGCCAGACCCAATACCATGACATTGCAGCATGCAATTTTACAGGTTTTTGCCGCGCCCCTGGAATTCACTGTATTCACTCACGGTACTCTAACAATGACAAGCCCAACATGCACAACAGATGAACTTCCAGGTATCTCTGGAAGCTCGGAACACAACCCAGGTGCCATACAACGGGAGAAAAGCTAAAGTTTTCATTTATGACCAATATTTTCGAATGCAAAATATATCGGTATAGATTTCGCATAGTGAATCGAAGTCAATAGGGCGATTGATTAGGAGTGTTACAGCATGCAGACAACGATAAACTACAGAATACGGCACCCTAGGGATGGCTTTGTCGAAGCTTGAGCGCACGGTGTCTTTGTCGATCTCCTCCCAGGCTGAGATAGCGCGTTTAATCATCTGGAGCCGTTTGTTGGTAGCTGTGCCACGTCGCAAAAAGGGTGCCCACCTGACGATCGATTGCAAGCTATCTTGACCCTGTCCCAGCTGCTTGCACTGAGAGGGAGGGCCTTCTCGACCTGATCGAGCATGAGGTCAACGTTCTCCTCGCTCCAGTTTTTTCCCCGCGACGTGCCCTGTTGGATTGTGGTACCACTTGGCTCTGTGGCCACTCAAACATAACGTAACGTAAATCATCAATTGATGATCCAAAAATGAAGGCTTAAGAAAAGTGATCAGAGCAAGCAGAAAATGAATGAAATTTGGCTTCGAATGTGACATAAAATAGCTCAATTCCATTCTGCTTTTTTTTTACACCATTCAAATAAACAACACTGAAAAACTGAAAGCAAGGCATGTCTTCAAATACACACCAATTTTCATTCAAAAATCAATTGATGGTCCACTCGAGCACCCACAAGAACCAGACCACACTGTGCCATCTCTGTGCTCTCGACTGCCTCGCACAACACACCACCTCGCTTTTTCGTCCTCGGCGGCGAGTGTAGCATGTCCTCCTTCCTCACGATCTTCGTGGTCGCGTCGACCGTCTTGCGCGAGCCGTTCTTGCGAACTGGCGATGGGAGAAGAGCAAGTATCGTCGCTCGAGCTTCATCGCGCACACGCAGCCACTCTGCAGCGCCCAAATCCGCCTTCCTGACACCACCTGCGCTGCTCTTGTTGCTGCGCTCGATCATCGCAGGAAAAGAAAGAGGATACAGACCACAGCACCGAAAGC